>JAQQAE010016220.1:0-11822 GCA_029823295.1 Pseudamia nigra
GGGGAATATGCAATCCTTTTACGTATTGTCCATGTTTGAAAGACTTTTTTCACTTCACCCAGGAAGTTTCAAATGGGACATCACAATTATACGTTTCACTCATATAAGTATCTGTGATAGGATGCTTCTATTTTTGTGAGTGTTCAGTCTGTCCCTCAGCCCAATCTTTTACCCAACCCTAACCAATTACCAGCAGCATGGTGACACAGTGGCTAGCGCTGCTACTGCACAGTAAAGGGTTTGCAGCCCAGATTCCCCCACCTAGTCACTGACTGATTGTATGTTCATTACTGGCTCTGAACAAGGTACTGACCAGGGCCAGAGTAGGACTTATTTTCAGCCCTGGAGTTTCATGCCTCAGACCGGGCCACTTTAGATCACAAACTCTAATTATTAAAATCATGTACATGAACAACTCATAGGCTCATGGTGGAAATAAAGAAAATAAGAAAAAAAAAAGAAAATGTCTTGGGGAGAAAGGATTCGAACCCATGATGGTTACAGGCCCAACATGGTTCCACCACGCCACTACGGAACCTGTCATTAACGTAAGAGAGTTTCCCACTTCAGTAGCAGACACCAGCATTGCACCAGCGTTACTCACAGGAATTGTCAGATCTATAGCATGGTTTATAAAAGTTCCGTGTCCGGAACTGCAGACGATTCAAATTAATTAACATGAATGGTGGTTTGCAGGCAAGGTTCAACGTCTTGCCTTAACCGATCCATCATCCTCATTTGTCGTTTCAAACCGTGAGCTCCTTTTTGTGAAAAAGTTGCTAATTTTTCACAGTTGCGAAGTTTTCCTCTTTTTAATTTTTGCCTTCTTCACTCCTAACTTGCTCTTTCTATTTTCCATCATTCAAATACCACTGATTGAGTGCACGGATGTGTTACATCGGGTGCGTCTGCAAAAAAAAAAAGAGCTGCCAGTGGAGGGGGAGGCAGCCCAGGAACATGAACAGCGTACACGATTAGCCCAATGTCATGACTGAACACCGGCCCAAAAACAAAACAAAAAAAAAACAACAACGGCGCTCGCAGCCCAAACATTGGACCAGCCCACCGGGAATTGTCCCGGTCTTCCTGATTACTGATAAGGCCGGGGCTGGTACCGGTTAACATCAGGAGCTGGTCCCAGGCACCTTCAATGGCAGCCCGCTGCTCCTAATGCAGTATGACTGTAAAATACAGACTGAATCTCCCTAGAAGGTTCAATAAAGATTATTATTATTGTTTTATCCCTTAATGAAACTGTAACCCTAACCAACCATTTTAAGACAGCGTTCTATCTATGTAGCAATATTAACCATAATGAATAAATGATAACTGTGTCCTGTGCCTACTGCAGGTAGAGCAGGCTTCTACTATTCCTAATATCACAAAAAATGGTCATTCAATTGACAAATACAGTATCATCCAAAAGGAGAGTTTTGAGAATAGCCACCTACTGTATATATTTGGACTAAGTGAGAGAACCTTCATTCAAGGTAATTGCCAGCTAGCCTTCATGTGTACTATTAGCATTAGAACAACACAAGAAATGTGCAAGTATCAAGTATAAAAGCCTTGCCTGTCTGTCTGTTTTTGTTTTTACACAAAAGTTATTAGATCTAGATTTTTTTAGATGTGTTTTTTGACTCCTTTTACTTTGTCAGCACCTCCAACTGCACATCAAAGACAAACCCTCCTCCATGTCACCCATAGGTTTCTGAAAGGTCATTTGGAAGCACAAACAAAAAGCCTCTGGGTGCTTCTGCCTGTCACTTTGAACTTAAAACAAACTTCCTGTACGTGTGGAGCCTAAGTGAAATGAGGTAGGTTAAATGAAACCGTAAGGATTATGGCTCAGATATGACTATCAATCAGAGTGCCTATGTCCTTAAATAGGTACAAATATCAAACTGTGGATCATACAAACAAACCAGTTATATAAAAATTCACCTTGTGTACAATGATCACAGGGGTGGAAATAAATTATAACCCAAACCTGTTGCTTGCACCATGCTGGAAACATGTTTATTTCTGTTCTAAAGTTGGACATTTTAACATGGGACTCTATGGCAATACTGATGGTACTGCAGTTTATGACATGCATTTAACTCACAGCTCATGCATTTAACTTTCAACTTTAATGCTGTTAAAAACGGTCTTGCCAGTTGTTGCATACTGCACCAAAAAGAAGAAAAATTCAGATATTGTTTGGACGTTAGGTTTCATTTTTGTAAGTTTGGTTTATTGTAAATGCACATGTTCGTGTGTTGACCCGAATGTGACCTCTGTACTTGCAAACTGACGTCTCCTGTCTGAAATTGTTGCTTGCACCTTGACATGGCCATGTCAAAGACTTCCTTAAACTGGAGTACAGATATATGACCTTTTGTCTGGCTGTGTGGGCAGAAACTGTCTCTGTCTGTTTGATATAAAGACTGTGTTTCCCTTTTTAAAACAGCATGATGGTTGTACCCGTGACTGTTCTCATCTTGCAAGATTAAAGCGCTGTTCTTACCATATTTTCGTGTCTCATCTTGTCCTTGTCTGTCTTCCATTTTGGGTAAAAGTAATTCCCATTACAGCCTGTGTCAAGTATTACAACCAATTTAACTTTCTGCCTTTGTTGTGAGTTGAATTTAATAAGTACTAGTATTCGGCTCGTCTTCATTACGCATTAGTGCAATTAATTCTACATTTATTTTACACTTATTCATCCGTTGTAGATCCTGGTTGAATGAAGTCTGTGATGTACAAAAATTTTACTCATTTATTGTTTTTGCTCAAATGTCCAATTTTGGCTGAAAGAATCAAAATGTAACTGTTATGCCTGTGTCCACACATATATAGTTATTACACTCAAACTGAGATTATACCCCTGGGCTAGCCTCTCAGGCCAATTAGCTGAGAAAAGTCTTCCAGCAGTAGAAAGAAACAATGCCTGGGATTTTTACCCTCTCGTTACACTCTTATCTCTAAGCTCTCACAGTTAAACCTATGAGCACATGGGAGCAGTTGTCATTTTAATAAGCACCTCGTGGGAAGGATGACCTGAGCTGTGAGAAGAAGCAAATTAATTCTGCTGTAATATGAGTAAAAATCTTTAAAATCAATCAGTACGCCGTTGTAGGGAGGTTTGAGACATCTGAACTGAATGTACAATATAAAAGTGCATGTATGCAAGCAGGACTAAAAACATCCTCATCACTCACAGGCACACACATACAAACAGGAAGACCTAGGGGACTGTGAATAAGGTGTCAGCATACTTGGCTAGGGTTCCTCCTAGTCCTCTGGAAAGGCAGAAAATAAATGTGCAAAGAGATAGAAATAACAACTGTGGAATATGTCAAGGGTGAGAAATGCTAGCCAAGCATAGCTATTCTGCCTTTTTTCTATCTTTCCTCATGCCTCTCTGTCAGAAAGACTCATGCAGACATTCAGTTGTTTCTGTGTTGGGCAGCATGCAACGGCTTCATTAAAGGCGCTTTACTACAGCTGACCGACTTCACAGCTCGCCTCTTTGATTGCATAGATGAATGCTGGCTGGACGACATGTCAGCTTCCCCTGTGCACATACTCATAAACAGTGGCGCTCCTGTACTCACGGCACATTTCGCCTTCGTCATCACCGAGGGGGCAATCTTTCTCAAAGTCGCACAGCTTGTCCAGTGGGATCCCAGGTCCCTGATGACAGTGGTACTGGCCTTCCAGGGTGATGTTGGGGCCGGGGGAAGTCGCTGAATAAGGAAAAGACAAGAGAACACAGCAGTCACATTATATTCGCTGCTCTTTTTGTTTCAGCGCACTCACTTTAAATGCTCATTTGCAGTAAAATCAGCTCAGTTTCAAATTATGCTTTGGCTTTTTAATATCACTGCAATACTGCCCTGTTAAAAAAAATAAACTGGTAGCTCCAAGCAGTAGGAAATATACTCAGTGATGATATATCAGTCACACAGGCAAATATAAGATCTGAATGCAAACACTACATGGCATCCGCACGCTGCCTGCACCAACGGAAATAGCTTGGCCGAGGTTGCAGGAACATCTGGTTTTGAATACAGTATATCTATCAGACAGTAATACATGCAGCAAAAACGATGGCCTACATATGGTAGCAGGTCATACAGGCTAGGAAGCACATACACACATGTGTTGGGTTTCCATCTGCTTTAGGGACTTTGGTGCAATGCATTTCCCTGACCCTGTACCCTAACCTCAACCCAATTAGTAACCTAACCCTAAAACCATGGCCCTAAGGCTACACACGGCAATATTCAAGTCAAAACGTATCATCCAGTTCACGAGCCTATTAATTGCAATGGCCTTTCCAAAACTTGAGGTCAACACGGGTTGTGGATGCCTTTTTATTATTTGTTTGATATTTTTGTTATTCATTTTGTTCATTTTGGTGATTATTGTGTTTATTTCTGATCATTTTTGGGAGATTGATTGTGTTCATTTTTCCAGCCCATTTTGTTCATTATTTGTTCATTTTTGTTGGTTTTGTTTAATATTTTGCTCACTTTTGGTCGTTGCCTGGATCATTTTGTTCTTATTTCTGCTCACATTGTTCATGTTTTTCTCCTTAATGTCATAGATTTCTGTTAACCTTTGATAATCTTGGTCATTTTGTTTATTGTTTTTGTTTCATTTGTTGAATATTTTGCTAATGCTGGGTAATGTTCTTGACTATTTGTTAATCTTTATTCACTGTGTGGATATTTTATTTAATTTCTTGATTTTTTTGTGTCAGTACTTGTTCATTTTGATAATTTCCTGGTTATTTTGTTCACTTTTGTGTCATGTTTTTTTAAAGTCAAAGATTTCTGTTAACTTTTGATCATGTTGGCCATTTTCAATTGTTATTTTGTTAATTTTTGGAGGTTATATTGCAAATTGTGATTTATTTTCTTGATTATTTCTTAATTTTCTTTCATTGTTTTGATTATTTAGGTCAATACTTCATTTTAATCATTGTTTAATTCAGTTAATTTAGTGTTTACTGAGCTTATTTTGGTTAAGAGAATTTCATTCTTCTTTATATTATTATGTTTTGCATTTAAATAGTCAAATGCCTTTAAAAATGAGAATGTTATGTGGATGTGTGAGTTTGACCACCATTTTTTGGGAGGGTCAGCATATTGATCGACTGAAACACTGACTTAAATATGTTAGTATTGTTACGTATCACTGGGGCATCAGAGAGATACTTAAAAAAAATCTTTCTAGCTAAAAATGACTCCTTTTAGTAATAAAGTTGCTAACCCCTGCCCTAAAGCTCTATCTTAGCCCACAAAACGTTCCTGAAGTGACAGGATGTTCCCCGTAGATTGGTGTGGATTAAGGTTTTTGGTCCTCGCCTGGTTTAAAAAATAAGCACTCACCCTAACCACCACCACCACCAGACACACACATGCGCACACACCACATCAACTGATAATAACCGGTTTCAACAACTCTCTTGTAACCCGGGAAATTTGCATAACAATGCAAATCAGTGAGGTGATATCTGATGGCTCACCTCCACCGTAATCACCCGAAGCTGATCACAGTAAAGAGAACAAAACAAAAAAGTGGAAAAAAAACCCTCTGCTGATGAGGATCTCTTTTTCCTCCACTCTCATAAGGGGGAAAAAACAGCAAGTGATTCTTATCATGAGTGACTGGCTCCGCTTACTGTAGCTTGCCCTTGATCTGTATTATGGAGATTTGTTCCTTGTTCAGACGTACATGCTCTCGGAAGTCTGATAACGTTGAAGCTTACGACTAAGAGGAAGCACAGTGCAAATGCTGTTACCTGAACTGAGATTTGATAGGAAGTAATCATAGTTATTTTTACATAAAGTCTGTGCAGTACTTGGTGTTTCAGCTTGCAGAGTTTTCTGTGTGACACAAAGATAAGATCATAGTCTGTTTCACACAGTAATGTAACCCTATAAAACCCAATGTGTCATGTTTGATACATGAGTTTTCTCGACCTTTAATTTATCAGTGGACTATTTTTTCCTTAAAAATCTGTTGTTTATACAATATAATGTATACAATATAACATGCAGTGTGCTGACAGCTGAGTAAGAGGCAGACGGCTAGATCTTCAGAGGGGTCATCCAAAACGGCATCCTCCTAAGCCCTAAACCCAGCTCAGTTTAACCCATGAAGCTCTAGACCACGGGTCTGCAACCTTTTCAATCTAAAGAGCTACGGTATTTGTGGACAGAAAAAAAAAAAAGTGTGTCGAGAGCCGCAGAAAATATCTGAACCATTTATGGAGCACATTTTGAAACCAATTTGTTTCTTATTTCATTCATTTCTGTTCATCTCTTTGGTTAATTTGATGAGGCCTCGGCCTCGAATTGTGAAACGCCTAGTGATAATCGGCGATTATGATTGGCGCTATGCAAATAAAGATTTAATTGAAGTAAAGATTGAATTGAATTGAATTAATTTGTTTGTCTTTGTTCCCTTTTTCTCCATCTTGATTATTCCATTTGTTTTATGGATTTTGTTCATTTCTTTGTTGCTTTGGGAGATTTTGTGTTGATTTTCCCCATTATTCATGTTCATTTTTAATACTTTTGTAGATTATTTTGTTCACTTTTGTGACATTCGTTCAATATTTTGGTAATTTTATTTAATTTTTTATTCGGTTTTATTATTTTCACTGAACAAAATATACTTAAATGTCATTTCTGTAATATTATCCTGATTGTTTTGTTTGTTTTGTGGATAATTTTGTCTTAATCTTCCTAATTATTTTTGCTTTTTTGTAATTTGGTGCTATTTGTTGATTTAGTGTTTATTTTGTTCATTTTGGTTTATGATAATATGTTACTTCCATCAGTGATCAAAACCACAGGAGCCTCTGGGGAGAGGTTAAAGAGCCACATGTGGCTCTAGAGCCGCTGGTTGTAGACAGAGATATTTTTTTTGGAATATTTTGTGTTTCAAATGTATTCTAGCTCTAAGCTCATAAATTTGAATATTTAAATTGACAATTTCATATTGCATGTTTTGACGATGCCGTGGGCATTCTTCTTAAGGTCTTAAGGCTTAAACAGTTAAAATGTTTTGAGCTAAGGAGTGATACACAGGATCTGTTAAAAGTTTAAATAAATGCTATGTTCTGTTTGTTTTTGTTTATTTGAACAATGAGTTGCAGTAAATATCTGATGTATTAAATATGACACAAAGCAAAACTTAAGGTCCTGACATGGTGTTCTAATGTTGTTTTATCTCATGTCAGGTGTGTTGTCCATCACCTGAATGTTAGTTCTTTGTTGTCACTGCTGTAAAATTTGTCGACTTTTAATTAGACATGTATTGACTTTGTATTTTAACATGGTATTTTACTGTTAGGTTGACTGGGAACATCTGTCAAGGGACTACAGTTGAAAAATAGCCCTCTCGCTAACCCTGGTGCATTTACATTTGCATTTAGAAATGTCAATTTATTAAAAAAAAAAAAAAAAAAAGAAATGTCAATTTATGTCCGTTGTGTCTCTGACAACTAAACCAATAAATAAATTAAATAAATAAACTCCCACTGGCTTGAAGGTCCAAAAAACACTCCACCTTTAAAGAACTTGAATTTTATGGCAATTTGTTGGTGGTTCAGGCTTTACATGATGAAACCAAAGCATGAATTAACACAGTGGTTTATAATTTAAAAAAGCTAAAACCCTTTTAACCCTCAGAAACCTAGAGGGTGGACAAAAAATACTTACTGTTCTAAAATGTTTAATAAATTTTAACCACTGGTCATATCAACATGTTTTTAAAAACTCACAGAAAGCTAACATCCTCAGTTAATTTCCAATGATTTAAAATATGAAGTGAAATATTTCTCCTTTGGACCTTCAGGGCCTCCGTAGTCTACGTGCAAACATCATTGCATTCTGAAGCTTTGATTTGTCAAGGAAATGCTGGTACTTCCTGTGCCTGAGCCAACCAGGCAATGGTTATAGATGCCCAATTCCACTTTCCATGCCTTTATTGGTTGAAAAATTAAATGCCTGGAAAGCCTGGGAGCATCGTCATCCACTCGACCAACCAATGACTGTGTGGAAACCTGAATCAACATATTACTGTGGCTATCAAAAGGTAGACTGGTGATAAAAGCAATAAAAAAAAGGAAATTCTTTTTTATGTTCCACATATAATATACTTCTTTTAAAAATGGTCACTTTTGTTCCAGTGTCTTCTATTATGGTATAATAACCTGTCTGTTTACTCTCTGAACTTTATTAGACACATCTACTTGTTTTTTCACTGAAAAACCCCTGGGATTATATTATAACAAATGGCTGTAACTTATAATAATAATAATACACATAAATTTAGGCATTTGCCAAAAATATTCTGTATCATTGCATAGTTTTCTGATGCATTTTATGATTAAATGTATGTATTTATTTCCAAGTCAAATTTTTCTTTCTCAACGAGCTAAAACATCCTGACTAGAAAATATGAAATATGCAGTATAACAATTAGGAACACAAATAGGATACTATTTACTCCACATTTTAGCAATGACAGCACAGTATTTACTGCCACTCATGCTTAGCAGCTGCACAGATATTGCAGTCTAGTCATAAAGCAGAAGAGGGCAAACATTTCACAGCTCTGCCTGATTCGTAGCATGTGGCATTTCTTTTTTTTCACAGTAGTTTAGAAACCTTTAGGCCCCAGAGGATACCGGCCCAGTCAACTCTATGGATTAAAACCAGGGAATGGCATTTTTTAATGGGAAAAAACACATTAGTGTGGGGCCTCCCACAGTCCAGTATTGTGGCAAGGCATTAATGGCTGTGGAGAGACACATTAACACATTAACACATCAGCGACTAACCCAGTTCTAATTCTTTGGAAACCTATTAGTCTGGATAAATGACTTTGATAATGAATGCCCTTTCATGTCAGTGCTGTGGATGTGAATAATCTATCAGGAGTCTTGAACTGTTAACATATGCTTACATGATGCTACAGCCTCCCAGACACGTGACATTTACAGAAGAGCAGAGAAGCAAGAGAACTTACCATTTTATTCAAATGAGGTGAGACACAGGCTTGTTTGTTTATGACCGACGATGGTGGTATAGACATGGCTTCGTTATGCGTATTCAGTCATGCTCAATACATGAATTATGCATTTCTTGTACTCACTGGCTTCCTCTCTGTATAATGTTGACACCTCTAGCAGAATGATTTATCAAAAAAAGTTATCTGGAGTACACTGGACCCTTTTGGCAAGGTATGTAAATTTACTGATTTATCTTATTTTGATGACAGTTGAGTAAAAAGTACTAAAGTGTCCATGTCACTGAACTTTCAGCTCCTGGAGCAGGTAAGTGGAGCCAGACATGGCCACTGCACTCCTGGCCTACCACAGTTCTTAAATCACACTTGTCAGATTGAAAACAAGTGGGTCAGTGGGGGATGAATTACCTGTGGGAGTAAGTGAGTTTTGTTATCCGTATGCTCAGGGGGTCGGTGTGGCTTTGTGTGGAGAATGATGTATGGGAGGCGGCGAGCTGGAGAGGTGGTCGGCGAGGGCAAAACAGCCGCTGATAAATGACAAAAGAGATACGCAAAACAAGCCAAAAGAGCCACATGTTGGATGTGACTGGATTGTGAACAATTATAGCCTCTGTTCATTTGAAAACTAAAAATAGTGGTTGTTGCAATTCACATGCTCTTATTTCAGCTGTATTTTATTTTAAGTATGAGACCTGAGTTTGGACACGCCTTCTCCTTCAGTATTTTATTATTTTCATTATATTAACATTGTACAGTAAACCTTTAATGCATGAATTATGCCAAAAATTAGCCTAATTTGTGAAACGTGTACATGAATAGTGGACAGTTGCTGATTAAAGTTTACAGACATGGTCATCAGTTTCAATTTCTCATCATATTTTATCAGTTTTTACTAAGATAACTGGTTTGAATAAAAGTTTTTCACAACTATATGCTTGAACCATTTTGTACATGGTGACCACTGGCAGCCATTTTGGATGTATGGTGTCAGTCATTAGTGAATTTATGGAAGATTATTTCTAAACTAACACAAGGTTCAGTTGAACTTTCTCCCCCTGTGAACACGAGACACAAAAGAGTCAATACTGAAACAGTCACACTTTCAAACTTTCTTGTCAAGAGTTAATTTGTAATATTTCTTGCCTGTTTATTTCTGGCTTTAGATGATCAGTTGTCTGGTGTAGAGGAAGGATGAGTACAGCGTCAATAGCCATATTAGTGCCACTACAACTACTGTACAAATCCATACTATGGCAAGACAACTCAGTTCAGTAAAGAGAAAAGACAGTCCATCATTACATTAAGGAATGTAAGTCAGTTAATTTAAAAAATCTCAAGAACTTTCAATGTGTCCCCAGCTGCAGTTCACTATTTCTTGCCATAATATGGATTTGTACAGTAGTTGTAGTGGAACTAATAGGGCTATTGACCCCAACCTTCTCTACAGACATCAACGTGATTAACAACTCATAATGGAACTTTGGATAATGTTTTAATCTTGCTGTGTGTTGTCTTACACTGCATCTTATTCTTGTTTTATTTTGTGCACATTGTGAGGCACATTAAAGACAAAAGTTTTCCTGATTGTGGTTCCACTACAAAAGACAATTGATGGCCTAAAGCACATGAAGAAAGCAAGAAATGGAACAAATTAACTCTTGTGGGCTGAAAACCATTTGGGGTAACTTGTGAATCTGATGAGAGAATGCAAAGCTGTCATCACAACTGAATGTGGCTACTTTGGACAATCTAAAACATAAAACATGTTCTGGGTTGTTTAGCACTTTTAGGTTTCCTACATAATTAATATGTGTTTGTTCACATTTTGGATGTCATCAGTATTAATGTACAATGTGGAATATAACTTACACGTAACTGAGTGTTTCTTGCCAGAATATGGATTTATACAGTGATTGCAGTAGCACTAAAGGCTGGCATACACTGTCTGATTTTGGACATGTGAACATGAAGGTATACTACACTGTATGACAGTTTCAGCTGCACACGTATGCAAATCCAGTGTACACTGTGGGTGCTTCTCCATAACCTCAACTATAAATGTGCATTTTGGTGGGAACACCTCAAATTTCAAAAAAGTTTGAGAATTTACTGGCTTAAAGGAGGTGGATAAGTCTGCTGTATCTCAAAAAAGCAAATGCGCATCAGTTGATGGAAACAGGAGGCGCAATAACAAATGTGAAACAGGCGGTAATGATGTCAGCCTCTTGCATCGGTGGCAGCTAAGCTAATAGCTAAGCTAATAACTGAGCTAGGACTACAACATGATCTGTCATCTCCTTTGAGTAAGATTGAACACAACCTCGTGAGCATGCAGCGATGCTACAATAACAAGCTGCAGAGCACACAGCTGGAAGAGAAAACTAACAAAGTTTTCCATTTTCTTTGGGTTCATGATAATTTTTTTATTTTAGTTTATAGAAGGGCAACATATGCTTACATAAATTATTCATAAGAATAAAACGATGTGCATACCAGATTTAGCAAAATGCTAATTTCCATCTGTAGTCCGTATAAAGAACAATAAAACCATACAGTACACAATTATAATGCAGTCACATACATAAGACAACACTTAGAAATAGACAGGATGAACAAGATTACATCTTGCACACACACACATACACTAAAATGTCATTAACACAAACAGGAAATAGGCATGACCTGGTACAGTGGTGCCTCGGATACCAACGATAATCTGTTCCGGCGTCACGGCCTGTATCCAAATCAGTTGTTGTCCGATGCGACTTTTTCCATAAAAATACATGTAA
>JAQQAE010016221.1:0-11821 GCA_029823295.1 Pseudamia nigra
AAACATGAAAATATATACATATGTATATATATACCTACATACATACATACATAAATACATGCACGCATAGACATACACTACATGTACACACACACACACACATATATATACACTCACACATACCTATAATACAATGAAATAGCTACAGCTAGTTTGTTGTCTTGCTGTATGTCGTTAAGTTTATAATGACCTGACATGAATACATTTTATGCTAAAATCAGCATGCGGGTAGAACTTTGGCTTGTTTTTTTGAGATTGTAAATAAAATTATGTGCACAGTATGAGTACATAACAATCAAAGCACATATCTATACTTCATAAAACTACAATCTAAACTGAAATCATCCTACAAACTAAATTACTCAATAGAAAAGATTAACTAAGATTCCAAAACTGAAAAGTCTTTTTCAGTCAGGTGTGATCAGCCAGTCACAGTTTTCTATATCATGTGTCATACATAGCTCGGGGTCAACTCCAGGTCCTCACTGCGATAAAGTTTGAGGTTAGTCTTGCTGTGAGTCACTCTAAGGTTGCTCTTAAATCGCTCTTGAGCTAAAACTCCTTGCTAGAAATGTTTAGCCTAGGTTAGGAGCTTTCTGAGAGGAGAATAAGAATGGTTAGAGATGTAGGCCCACATCTGAATGGCTTCAAAAAGCAAAAATCCATATTTGGTGATATCCCTTCCTGTTGTAAGGAGTAGCCCAAACAATATTGACCTGCTGCTACCTGTTTCAAGTCACGAAAACTCATATTTTCAGTAACAAATTGTTCAAAACATTTTAAGTGCAAAGAGAGTTAACACTTAAAGTGCATATGAGATGAGAAATACATTTTTGTCACAGTTTACATCACATCAAACGCATTTGAATCGCACATAATGATTGCTCAAATGCCAACTTCCATAGATTTAACATAATATGGAGTTTTATTCACATTGAATCAACTTTTTGATGAGAAACATCAAAGGTAAGATTAACTTTGTTATCATTGCTGGGTTTTGTTGTTGTGAGTTTTCTATATTGTTTGTCTGTTTGCTGTGCAGTTTTGAAAGTTATACACATAAGTTATACACATAAGTGTTACGGGGTGGTAGTCCTCTACTGCCCCCAAAACAGCTCCCTAACAAAACCTCACTGGAGCCTATGTGTGTGTACAGAAACACGACTTGTGTTTTATACTAGCCCTGGGTGATGTGTTTGTCCCTAAACTACTGGAGGAGTAGGTTGGTGTTTGTAAACTCACCCCACATGCCTGCTAATGGGTCTGGCGATAACAGCACCCGCGGAGTCCGTCTGTCCGTGACTTTGGTTCCGGTTGAATGGCCAGCCCACTCTTGGGTAGCTGGCTGACAGTCAAAGTTTGTTACGGTGAATATATACAAAAGTGAAAGGTCATGGTGTGCCTCCTGGACGTTCAGTTCTCAGTCCGTGGTTCAGTGTGGTCCGTTGTCTTAGCTCTGTTTCCTCTCCCGGTTGTTCTCTCCAAGTCTGGATTCCAATTGTGATGAATCTCTGGATACTCCTCCCCAGCTGCGTTGTCTTTTATCAGCTCTTGTCTGCCAGCTGCTTCCAATGCAGGCTAATTGAGAGAGCTCACAAACGATGCCTACCTTCTCTGAATTTGTCAATCAGTAAATCCCTAGCTGAAACCACACCCACTCAGACCAAATTGTAACAATAAGTTATATACATAAGTTATATACCGCTGGATTCAGCTCAGTGTAAGCTTTCATTGAGTGTGCTACAATGTAGATTTACGTATGGTTTATGAAGCACAGTATCAGAAAAAGCAAAGATTTGGCAGAGCTATCGTTTGACTCTGTGAACATAATGGTTTGTTGTGTGGGCTGTGGTTTGTTAATCTGAAACTGGTTTAGATATGTTTTTAGCTGAGATTCTGACGATTATGGAAGTGTATAGGATGTGTGGTTTTATTAATTGATTAGAAGGCAGGAGCAGTGAGTATCGGTAAAATTAGACCTTGCCCCCGGATATGGGGGGAACATGTTCGTCATTAATCAATGTAAATTACTACAGTGCCACAGATCTAAAACTATTTACAGTCTGTGTTGCTCAGGTGTTTGTGCCCTTGAGAGTCTTGACCGTCATTCTCATCAATGGACATGTTGTCGTGGCTGTCAGAGTCGCTGTCACGGTGGTCACTTGGCTGTGTCTTGTCCAAATATGGCTTGAATTTGTACTGCTTTATGCCCAGAATATGGCTGCTGACAGATGTTTGTTCTGTTTGTGATGTCATCAATATGATGCTGGCCTTTGCGCGCGATTCTCAGTGAAATCCGCAAATGTCTTTTTCCCTCAGCTTTAAGAGTTCTGTTTGTGATCAGGGGATGCTTTTTTATGTAATATTGTTTTTAATGTTTGTTTTTGCATTTGGTGGCCTTTCCTGGTTATGTAAAAATTGTGTCATATGCACTTTTATACTGATACCTTTTTGTGGAGAAGTTGAAATGTCTATGTGTATTTTGGTTCTGTTGTGATTGAGAAATGCATGTTTATGATCATAGCAATTTGCTAAAACAACTAAACAAAGGCTTTCGTACAGTTTTGTATAAGTGTAAGTGAAATTAAGTTTTAGTGGAACATTTCATGCCACTTGTGATAGGAACTATTTATATCTCTGTTTTTAATCTGTGAAATAGCAAAGGATTACACAGTCCTGTGACTGAATAGAAGTGATAACTTCAAGGCTAATTTATCTTGAATAATCATTCATACCTGTCCTTGTGCAGCTTCTCATTCCGGGCTGAGTACTAGCTGCATCAGTGCTTCTTTAAGTGTCAATTTTAGCAAAGAAGGTCAAAGAAGGGTGGCAAGGGAGGAAAGATGGCAAAGATTAGGTACTGGCTGGAGGAGCATTAGGTGAATCAGTGTCTGATTACTCGGTTGGCCTCTTACAATTATTTTCACTGAAGCAGTAACTTGATGATCTTCAGGACAGCTCACAGAAGCCTGTGAGAGGTTTTGGTATTGGTGTGGGTGTTGGCTTTTCCTCTGAATCACTGAAGCCGATGCTGACCAGAGGTTCAGCACAGAGAATCAGAGGAGGTAAGTGGAGGCGGATAAGCTGAGACCCCTTCTGTTGCACGGCATAGGAGAATTCAAACTGCCATATTTCCTGGTTTCATTTTGGCGGTTGGCTGCTCCACTAGATGAATGAGCCACTCTTGGTGGTGTGCATAGTGGTGTCCCCTTAAGAAAGAGACATCATGGAGTCTGGCTCTTAGAGGAGTATTTGTTCTTCCACTGGTTTGTCAAGGCCAGGGGTGCTCACACTTTTTCATCATGTGAGCTACTTATAAAATGACCAAGTCAAAATGATCTACTTGCTGGAAATTTGGTTTGACTGGTGAAGCACGCACCCCCGGGGCTCCCCAATACATGATGGTGCGACCGGATCTATCACCTTTGTCCCCCTTAGTTCAGACTCTGCGTTCCAGGACGCCCGGCGCAGGGGTCGTACACTCCCCATCGGCACTAACGTTCCCCATTCCCACCCGCCACAGCGCGGGGGAGGGAGGGCGCCCCTCCGGCGCAGCTGCCGGTGTTCAAGCCAAATTTCCAGTCCAGTCGACAGAAGGAAAACCACACGCCTTGAATGCCATGACCTGGACGACTGAAAATCTTCACAGACATGAGCCAATATTGCACAACACAATTAACTATGTACATTTTTTTTCATTACCTGAGTTTACGCTGATGATTCTACTCACCGGAATGATGCTTCGGTGACGGCTTTCAATTTTGAAGTATGTTGTGAACAGTGACTGCTGACAATAGTGAAAAAAAGTCCTCCCATTCCATATGAAAGTCATAAGTTTTTGTCTTCTTACTTGGTCCAGCTCCCCCACTCATTTTTATACCCTTTCTTAAGTTTAAGAGGAAAAAATGTTTTGCTGCACATACGTTGTTTGTGCATGTGCAGTGACCTAAGTGTCGAAAAAGTCAGATGTCATTTGATTGGCTGCCCTGTAAATCAATCAAGTGACAGGATGGATGATAGGCTGACATCTATTTTTTTTACGTCACGTGAGCTACCAACACTACCTTTGCAGTTGACCAGTCGACCGCAGTTGACATAATGAGCACCCCTGATCAAGGCTGTCTAAAGCTTTCTGTTTTCAAACCTAACATTTGTCATGTTAGTACTCACCTCCCTCTCCTTAAACAAGGATGACAGTTGTGATCTGTAGATGTAGATCTGCGACATAGTCACAAGATGAATCTGGTGTAGTATGTCAGCTTATATTTTAAAGTAATTTCATCCTAAACTCAGGTTCACTAATCTGGGAAAAGGCTTGGCTTCTTCTACTTCAAAGTTATCCAGTTCAAATTTCCAGACATGTCATCTTAACTGTTTTACATTCTCTAAGTTATTTTTACCTGAGATGTTTGAAGTTCAGATGTAGTTCTCAATGTGTTTTTGGTTTTCTCCTTTGGTATGTTAGTAACACCTGAAATAGGCGCTACTTTTTCTGACAAAACCTCAACATTTAGTTATCTGTACAATCTAAAGAAAAAGAGACCAGTTTTAGAGAACAGTGTAAGACTTTATCTGGTATTTTGTATTGATGCAGACATAAAATACTATACAATGCATCTCACCTGGGTCCTGTAATAGGGGTGTGCCAGCAGATCTGCAAAGCTTGTTCAGTTTGATAGAAATTAGTGATCGACTGATATGGGTTTTTCAGGACCGATACCAATTTATTAGTAGCTAAGGAGACCAATAACTGATATTTGGAGCCGATATTCATTTGCAATAAAAGTGTAAAAATTGGTGTAAAAATGCTGAATAATACAAACACTTAACTTTGTTTAAATGCCTAAAGCATGTTTATTTAACCAAATAAATAGAAAATAAATAGCTCCAGAAGTCCATGGATCCTACACTCACATGTTATAGTAGTTAAGTCGTGAGCTGTAGAGGTTTTCATGTGACTTTCAGACAAACACACACAGTTTTCCACACTACATACATTCTCCCCATTGATAATACACAGTCTACTGAGAGCAGGACCGGCGAGCTAATCTTATGCTAAAAACTACTCAGCCTTCATTCTCAACCTACTTCCCTACAACAAAACAAGACTGAATTGAATTTTTTACGCACTCTCTCTCAATCACACACACAGGCTTCTACAATCACGGACTGTTTCCCCATCGATATTAATAACAGCATTGTTTCAAGTAATTCACAGACATGTCGGGAGGTGCTACTAGCTTAGCAGAGCTGCTAATGTTTACTCCGCTTGTATGTTATTCTGCTGCACACAGTAACGTCAGAAGAGGTTGTGAGATATAGAGCGGTGGGATGTTTCTTACAATTTCGGGAGAGTTTTCTGCGTTTACCTTCAACAGATGAGTTTGCCCTCCGGAAAGCGCAAACACGTTTTGACGTGTGGTTCTCCACACGACACAACACATCTCCGCCGTGTGTGTGTGTGTGAGGACAGTTTCCGCTTCAGTGTCTCTGCCACTTACACATACTATGGCTTGTTCAACCAATCAGATGGCGCTGTGGGTGGAACAATGCTGGAGACAGAATTGGCAGGAGAGAGAAAGAGAGAGGGGCAGCAATGTCTGAGCCGAAATAAAATAGTTTTTAATTGATTTCTTGATATGGGCCCGTGGGATAAAAAAAAACACTGATACTGATATACATCAGAATTCCAAATATCGGCGCCGATAATCGGACCGGCTGATAATCGGTTGACCTCTAATAGAAATGAGTGAATATTTCTCTTTTAAGTATATACCTGTCTCCTAGTTTTACCTTATTTCTGTTTATTTTGTTGTATGACATCCAGACAAACCATCAATGGCTTTCTGTGCATGAAGCAATTTCATGACAGCCACCATTATAATCATTTTGCCTGACAAAATAAAACATTTGTTTACAGCCTTCAAATTGACTGCCTTTAAGATATTTACCTAGCTTTATTATCAGTATATCCATTTCACACTTTGCTCTAGATAAAGTAATATCATTCAGATTTTGCCCTGGAGACACAGTTACATTTGGCTCAGCTTTCTCATTTTCTGTTTGATGAAATCCCGTCTCAATTTATAAACTGTATTTACCTTAAAACTCTTGAGCACAGTTTGTACCAGTGAAATGTGGAAAACAAAGTGAGTGATCTCCACGTTTTATCACTTTATTCCAATTTAAATCAAACAACAGATTTGCTGCTTCACCCAAGAGTTGTTGTGAGTTACAGTGCACTGTTATAACAAGAACAAACATTGAGAAAGTGCAGCAAAACATTTAATTTTCCTTTTCAGACTTTTTAACTCTGACAGGAGTTTATAAATGTTAGGCAAAAATAGAGCATTTAACTATGTACATACTTTCTGAGTAAAAGTGCACCATGAATCAGGAAGTGAAAAAAATATATTATATTTTAGTTAGATTGAAAGAATGTTTGCAGTCATCTCACTAGGTTGCTATAAATGATTAAATCCACAGTAAATCGGAAGCCTGTTTGTTGTTATTCACTTCTGTCTGACTGGTTCCAGTATCTGTCCAATATACTGTAACAATGATAAGTAGATTTTCTGAAGCTGTAATTTTCCGTTTCAGGTGCACATGGTGCAATAAAGGCTTCAAAAAGTCAAGCCACCTGAAGCAGCATGTACGTTCCCATACAGGGGAGAAACCGTTCAGATGTCACCTCTGTGGACGAGCCTTCGTGTCCGCTGGAGTGCTGAAGTCCCACCTCAATACGCATACAGGTGAGCCCAGGTTTTAACATGCTTCAGGCTGACCTACAGTTGTGCAATTTTAGAAACATGTGAACATGAAGGTGTAGTACACTAAATGTACAGTAAAAACGTACAGTAAATGCACGCAAATCCAGTGCTCGCTCTCTCTAAGTCTTATTCGCTCGCTGTCATACATGCAGGCAGGCGCGCACGCAGGGACACGGGGTTCTTAAATTACTATATTTAGATGCCTATGCCTGACCGTTTGTCTGGAAATGTTTAAACATGTTTGAAACAAACAATTTGAGGCTCCGACCGTTCGACCCAGTCATTAAACAGCAGGGTGTATGAGGCAGGATCTCTGCTCTGGCTGCAATTGCTTGTGAATGCCGAGGGCGTGCACAGCTGCCAAGTGGGTCTGAATTGGGTCTGAAATCGCACAGTGTATGCTGGCCTTTTGGCACAATTGAGCATATATATCTGTACATAGGAGTCCATGTCACAATACCACATAGACATCTTTGTTGACTTTGTGGCATATGTTTGAGTCATTTTTGATCACATACAGACTTGTATTGACTTTCTCTATTATCTACGGTGTTGATTTTCAGTTCATCTTCTGCAACGCACATACAGAAGCAGCTGGAGATGAGGTTTATTAGTAGGATTGCTGAGTCATGCAGCAATCCCACTAATGTTCTCTTCCACAGAAGATTCCATTTATTATTATTATTCTACCCCTTTTTTGGACCACATCTACCCCCACAGTTTTCGCCTGATTCACACCATTCAAACACCATTTTGTCAAGCTTGTCCACAACATTCCGGCTATTGTGTTTTGTAAATCTATATTTTGTAGTTTTTAAATAATTTAGGTATTTTCACACATTTTTTCCCATAACAATATTCATTTGTTAGAGAAGTCAAATGGAGTGTTCATGACTACAGTGCCAATGCTGCATTGCCTTTGGTCCTTTGATGTTCATTCAATCCTCGGATGCCCTCATGAACTTTTTCAGCAAGTTCAGCTATTTTCAATCAGCAATCCCACGCAATCTCTTCAGAGATTGCACATTTTCTAGTTTACCGGGTTTACACTGTGTCTGCGTTGTGGATTTCCAATGTGAGTATGGCCTTAGTTCCTGAACGTGGTTGGATTTGTAGCCTAACTTAACATTTTTAAAGATTAAATTCTAATTAAATAAAACCTCTTATCCATAAAATATATATTACGCTATCTTTAAATACCTTCTTCTGTTTTTATTCACACAGAGGCACTAAATTCTGACTAAAATGTAAAGAAATTTGCAGGCACAGTCACACCCTTGCTTCTAATGTACTGTCTATACTGGATCATTCAGATGATGACAATTAGTTGGAAGGGTTTTCATATTCAAGAAAATCAAAAATGTTTTTAAAACTAAGGCACATACAGGGATACATTTATCATTTCACTGTCTGGAGCTTCATCTGCAATGCATAACTAGAAATCATTACAGTCCCTTAATTTAACACCTTATAGTAAAACTTCCTGAAAGGTTTCCTATATAACTTTCAGAAAAACATCCTCTATCTTTCACTAACAGGAGTGAAGCCTTTCAAGTGTAACGTTTGTGACGCATCATTCACCACCAACGGCAGCCTGAATCGCCATATGATCATCCACGTAAAGTCCATCAAGTGTTCTATGTGTGATGAAAGCTTCAGGACCAGCCTGCTGTGTAAAAAACATATGAAGAAAGAGCACTCTGTGGTGCATCGGAGTAAGTAACTACTAATGTTGTTGTTAGGCTTATATTGTTGCTTCTCATGTTAGGAGGTTAAAAATTCTTTAAGCTCACTAATGACAAACTAGTTCTAAATCTTGAACTGATTTGATTAGGGATTTTTGGAAATTTACAATCCATCACACCAGACAGAAATTACAGTTTCTCCAGAACCATTTTAATCAACGATAGGTCCTGAAGAGCAGAGCATAACATGTTGACAGACTACCCCATCTAGCTCCAAGTCATTTATGAGCATTGTAATCCTCCTTAGGTGTTTTTAGTTTCCATAGAAGACTCTGCAATGTACATCTTACTCTTTTTGCTTACTCTTTTAACATGCTCTAGTTTCCAGTTATTCAATTCAATTTTATTGATATTGCGCCGATCATAATCGCAGATTATCTCTAGGCGCTTCACAGTTCAAGGCCAAGACCTCATGACTATACAGAGAGTAAACCCAACAGAACCACTGAGAGCAAGCCACAGGCGACAGGGGGGAGGAAAAACTTGTTTTAACAGAAGAGAAAAACTTCACAGCAGAACCAGCGGCTCAGTGTAGGCAGCCATCTGCCTCGACCGGTTGGGCTTAGTGGACAGAGGAGAGACAAAAGAAAAGAGTAGAGACAGGACAACAAACAACGCAGATTCTGGGTGACGTCCGCAGATACTAGACCAGTCCAGAACCAGCAAACGCACAGCAATGACAACAGGGGACCTAGGGACCTAGAGAGGGAGGAAGCACAAAACTACAGGGAAGACGCAAGTTAGTATCACAGTTTTGCAAAATAAGACAATGAGAGGTGACTGGAGAGGTGAGAGATAAGGAGAGACAAGGAGGATGGAGAGAGAAGAAGGAGGGATAGGGAGAAGAGAGGAGAGAGCGAGAGGAAGGGGGAGGGTTTATAGAGAGAGTTATAGGAAGAGTTAAAAGGGAGATAACGAGAGGTTGAAAGCCAAGCTCAGTGCATCACAGTCCCCCCGCAACCTAGGACTATGCAGCAGAACTAAGGGATGATTAAGGGTTTTTCTGACCTAGAGGTAACTATATGCTTTGTCGAAAAGGAAAGTATTAAGCCTAGTTTTGAAGGTACAGAGTGTGTCTGCATCCCTCACCCATATTGGAAGTTGATTCCACAGGAGAGGAGCTTGGTAACTGAAGGCTCTGCCTCTCATTCTAGTTCTAGAGATTCTAGGAACCATAAGTGGACCTGCACTCTGAGAGTGGAGAGTTCTGATTGGTTTGTAAGGAATAATAAGGTCTTTGATATAGGGTGGAGCTTTGATATAGGGTGGAGCTTTGTTGTTTAGGGCTTTATAAAAGGTTAGGAGGAGGATTTTAAATTCGATTCTAGACTTTACAGGCAACCAATGAAGGGAAGCTAGTATTGGAGAAATATGATCCCTCTTTCTGACTCCAGTTAAAACTCGTGCTGCAGAATTTTGGATCAGTTGGAGACTTTTTACGTCTTTATTTGGGCATCCTCCCAATAGTGAGTTACTATAATCCAATCTACATGTAACAAATACATGGATTAATTTTTCCACGTCCCCTTGGGACAGTACATTCTAATTGTGGTAATATTATGGGGATGAAAGAAAGCAGTTCTGGACATTTATTTTATATGAGAACTGAAGGATAAATCCTGATCCACGATCACCCCCAAGTTCCTCACAACTGTATTGGGATTTACTGAAATCTTGTCTACATTAAAGAAGGCATTAGGGAGGGTACACCTTAGATTCTCTGGACCAAAAATCATAACTTCGGTTTTATTTTCCTTCAGCAGGAGAAAGTTAGACTAGATATCATCTGATACCAATTGTTACGGTTACATTCTCAGTTATCTTGCAAATGTTATGATTCCATTCTCGGACACCCAGGCCCAAGCCTGGTCACTAAGCTAATCAGAAGTATCCCTGCAAGTAAACCTCATCAAACCCTGCGTGTGTGTTCAGGACTTGAGTTATGTTTTACACTAGCCCTGCCTTACCCTATCCTACTCGGAGGAGGAAGGTGTGTGTTTGCAAAACTCATATGGCTGGATCTGGATTCTGATGAGTCCTGGTCCATGAACCTCCATCTCAAGCTGATCCGCTTTGTATTTTCTTCCGGGATCGATAACCCCAGCGCTGGGGGATCGCTGGGTGAATGTAGTTCAGAGTTTTTAAAGGTGAATATTTACAAGCAGTGTCAGTGTGCTAGTTAAAAGTCTGCTGCGTCATTTCGTAGGTAAATGGCTCAGTTCTTTCAGCCCTGCTTTCACTCTGTCGAGCCACTGGTGGGTCAAAACTCTTCGTGTGTATCTTCAATTCTGAATCTGTCTGAAATCTCTGGGTCCTGAGGCTGTGTTCTCCTGCTGTTCTCAAACCATTCATTGTCTTTGTCTCAGATGCCCGTTCCCACACAGCTGTTCAAATCAACTTCGTCCCACCGCATCTCATTACACTGATGAGAATGAGTTTTACAAACCATGCCCAACTCCTCCAAATATATGTGATATCATATGAATCAATAATTTTCCCTTGAGCTGACATCTATGCCTAGGGAAACTTTGCATGGTAACACCTACAGTATGTTATCAGTACATACAATGGAATGTCACCAGGCAGCAATGGCAGATATGTACACATTGTGTTTATACTGAATTTGTGCCCATTCAGAGATGATGCAGAAAGACATTAAAACAGTTTATTTTGCCAATCAAAGGTTAGCTTATTTTTTTAGAATTTCACGGTGTATCCCTAAGTTCAGTATGTCCTCTTCAGATTTTGGAGGCAATTTTTTTTGCCACATTACTCAAGAAAATAATCAACAGCTTAATTGTCAATCGCAGCCCTTGAAATGATGAACACAGCTTCTTTAATTCACATCCAATCAGAATTGGATTGAATATAGTTTATATAGAGCTGAAAAATAGAGACAGTCTCCATGTGTATCGACATTTTCATTCTCTCACAGTGCTTATCAGTTCTCTTTGTTTAGGAGGCTTCGCTGTCAGTGGTTCTCAGCAGTTACTTTTCCCACTGGGGTCGACGCAATCACTGCTCCCCCGAGATTAAATATCACAGTCTGGTGGTGTTCTTACACCTACCTCCCCCACTTCCCCCATCTACACCCCCTCCTCCTTGTCCTCATGTGTTCTTATGGCATCATCTATAATTGAAACCATCAACAGCTCCGACTCTGACATATAAACATATGGCAAGGAATCCCTGCCCATCACAGACATAAACATGCCCCCCCCCCCTTACTCATAGGGCTGACTCTCACCGCCCCTCTCACTCGCTGTCTTCACTCTCATTGTCAGTCCCTTGCCGCTTGAGTGCCCA
>JAQQAE010016222.1:0-11821 GCA_029823295.1 Pseudamia nigra
GGCCGCCTACCCTGAGCCGCTGGTTCTGCTGGAGGTTTTTCTCTTCTGTTAAAAGAAGTTTTTCCTCCCCCCTGTTGTCCTCGTCTTGCTCTCGGTGGTTCTGTTGGTTTACTCTCTGTATAGTCATAAGATTTCGGCCTTGAATTGTGAAGCGCCTAGTGATAATCGGCGATTATGATTGGTGCTATACAAATAAAGTTTGATTGATTGATTGCAAACCAGCAAACACAGCACACAAAGTTGTGTACAGCAATGTGCAAAAGTTTTCGGCCACCTTGGGTTTGTTGTTTTAGCTGAATGTAATGACCAAAAACATGCACAATAGAACCATAAAACAAAGGAAATACAGAAACATACATTTCAACTTCTCCACGGTAAAGTGTTAATTATGAAGTGTCACTTTCCTTCAAACTTAAAATGCTTGGATCAAAAAATAGGATATCTAACTCACTTAAATCAGGTTTTTATCAGCGATACATGTCAAATGGTTATAATTTGGGTTACTTTTTAACCACAGGAATGGACGTCACACTACATATCGAGTTTTACCTGTTGAAGCCATTTAGTTTGGATTTTTATGCGTTTCTACTGTGCACATTTTCTGTATTATTTACAATCTTACAAAAACAACAAAGTAAAAAGGTGGATATTTCCAAGTTTTGCGCTTAAAACAATTTTAGCACCGACTCATTTTTGTGCATGTGTATGATCAGTATAAATGACACTAAGACAATGAACGCAAAGCGGCCTCAGACCTTTGCACAGTACATTGTGTCTTTACGTTGCATCTTACATTGCATGTGAGGAGGCGAGTGCAGACTTTCTTCCTGTCCGGGTCCAGGACTCCGCAGTGTTTGTCCAGGTCACACTCCCTCTCTGTGGACAGAAAGGACAAGGTCAGAAACGCCATCAAGCCATAAGTCATAACCCAGTAAAACCACAGTTTACACACTCATATTACTGATATATGGCATAAAGAGGGTACGGTATTCTCCTAAAAACCAAAACCAGAACACATGGATGGACTCAGAGGGGAAATCACTTATCTGCCTCGAAGACAAGGAATGCATATTATCTTCTATTTTGGCTTCCCCTACACTGCTGGTGAAGCCAAGGTCATGCAGCTGCACATCCCCCAATGTGTGTAGCGCTCACTACCCCCCATCCTTCCCCCTCTTATCACAATCACCTGGAGAAGATACGAGATGAACTGCTCTGACGTCTGTTACCATGGCAACCTGCTGTAGTGTTGCGTTATCACTGGGACACGCTGGCTGGGGGCAGATCTCAAGGACTTCAAAGGGCTTTACAGCACACATACGCATCCAAGGACATGTCTTCTACTCACACATGACCAACGCCCTCTGCAGAATGCTTTGTAAATGAGTGTTGTGATGCAATTGTATGTTAACTGTCTGCAGAGGTTTTTTTCTATATCCCCAAAATTGTGCTCCCCCGGAGCTCAGTTCTGGAAATGTGGCTTTTTTTAAACTGTTCTAACCCACTGTTATCTTCCCCCACCGTTCAAAGGTGGTGCGACCCTGGTTGCTGCAGCCCATCCCCCCACAGTAGGAGAAATTAAATTTCATTTTTTTCTGTACTGCTTGTGGTTGGAAACAAATGACAACAAATAGCATCCTGATCCTGAAATGTAAAATAAAGATAAGGCTGGATGGAGTGCATTTGTCGAATGGTTTGGAAACTGAAATATGACAGTATAACACACCCCAACTTTGTTACTTTCATTGTTCTGTGTAAACTTAAAGAGAGCTGAGAAAAGGGAAAAATAGTAAGTGTAGGTGTAGTTAGTTCAGTCTTCAGCCTACACATATTTGGCCCTGTTTTTGTTTCTGACTTTTTAAATGCTACAATAGCAAGTGAAAGAACAAAAGATTCAGAGACTTAAATGCAAAGACTAGATCTTTAAAAATATCTTTGGGATCGGTAAAAAAAACAAAACATAACAATTTTCCTAAGATGGATTATTTTGAATTCCCCTGAAACATTTTCAAGATATAATATAAAGTGATGGAACGTGCCTTTACCCCCTCATTACACATAATCTTTAAAACAGACCATTGTCTTACATGTTACTGCGCTTATCACACTCAGCGGTTGTATTTCATTTGTGACGACTTAAAAGCGTTCGTCTAAGATTTTCACTGCTTCCAGGAAATTATTCCAACATGCTGGGTCCTGTTAGCTTCACACTACATTATGTCATCTTCTTCCACATGTCCAGACAAAATATAAATATTCAGCTCGATCCACATTATTTCACAGTTTCAGTCTTTTCAGATCCAAACTGTCAACGCTGTCGACAAAAATTAGTCTAGGCTGATCTGCCCAGACCAGGTTTAAGAACAGACGTGGAGAGCTTAACATGCTGTGGTCGTGACTCATTTCAGCGTTTGTCAGCTTTAAGTTGACTGTCACACATTGATAACAAGGCCCTGACGTCTGAGATGATCATTATAGTTTTAAAAGGTCCCACATCTTCACGCTTAAATTCATCCCTGTGCCACTTAGTGTCTGTTTTGTCAACAACAAAGTCCGTAACAAAGTGTATTGATTTGATTCTCCCTTGGTTTTGTGCCTCACTCCAATACATGCTGTTTTTATTCAAGTGTTGTACCTGCCCACCTGTCATCAGAAAACTGGTTGAGCTGTGTGTCATTCTCAACGTGGCATGGCATCAGACAAATATAAAGCTACTGTGAAAACTGAATAATGACCGTTTCAAAAAAAAAAAAGAGATCACAGCTTTTGGCAGACTCTCATATGGGCATGGCTAATTTTATCACAACTACGATAGGTTGCAACTTCTAAATTTTGCCATTTAAAATTGTACTGGCTCATGGGGGCGGGGCTAATGTGCTGTAGAGACAAAACATTACAAAACATTTAAAAATCACAAAACTTCAAAATGGCTCATTCTTCCTGTTGTCCACCTTGTGTGGATTGTGGCTGCAAAGAATCCATAACAATATGATTAAAAAGGTTGGCAACAAATTTAATTATTGATTCTTCGTGCTGCACATTTAATATGCGACAGGCCATGTCATGCAGCTGTTTAATTCTCTTACAGAGCTTCATAAAGTAGTTAGAAAAACTCCACCTGCAGAGGCACGGATGAAACATGACCAAGGTGGAGAAAATGGTTTGACCAAAGTCTCCAAAAGCAGAGGACCACTGCGCTTGTCATGAAAACGTTTTTAGTTACTCGATATTCTGCTCTTGAAATTGTGATTAACAATACCAACACCATGCTTCACGTCGACTGAACAAGGAGCCATTTATGCCTTTCCATGTTTTTTTGACTCCTCCCTGTCAAATTGTAGACACACGAGACAAGAGGTAGGACAGGAAGCTGCAGCTCAACCAATATCACACTGTGTAGTTGTCATGTAAATCAGCCTCAATGAGGCGATATATCATGGTCAGAAAAATCATCATGATATTTTCTTTGATCATTCGACAGGTCGATTAATTGAACATCGTGACAGGCCAAGGGAGCACTTCACGCTTCACAAACCGACCCATGAGCCTGTGGTTCCAGAGCCCACTCCCAAGCTGGGCCATCCCATCCCTGTAACAGAGTCTGATCCATTGCACTAAATATTAGTAAAATACAGCTGCAGATGGCGACCGTCAGCTTTGTACGTAGCTGCTCTGTAGTGATGAGTGAAATGGGATTGCAGAGCTGCGCGGCTAGCAGGGCACACCGTCCACCAGGGTGATCACAACCGTGACACTGTAGGAGCAGAGGAGGTGGACTGATCTATTGTCGCTTTGCCATTACACAGTCGTAGCACCACTCAACTCTACTCTCCTCGGCTTTGGTCGCTTTCGATAACAACCGAGTAGCGGTAACGTGGGCAGAGTCATCATAGGGCTGGCATACACTGTGGGATTTTAAAAAACATGAACATGAAGGTACACTGTGTGCTGGATGAGGCCCTCACTTTTCTCTCTTCCCCTTTGAGAGACACCCAGCACATGTGCTCTCTCTCCACAGCTGTGTTGCATAGTGCACTGTACCAGAGACTAGACTGCATATGCAAGAGAATCCAGTGCACACTGTGCGTTCCGACACCGGCTAGCGACTGTGCCATAGTACGCCGTAGGAGTGATGAGACACCCCGACCCGTCTATTTCAATTAAGCCTCGTGTGGTATTTGGGTCAAACTGACCCTTTGTCGTATATTTGTAAAGAGAAAATATTCCAGCGAGGTCCCTTCCCAGCCAATCAGTGTGGCCTGCAGTCTGAGTACTTTACAAAGCTTGCTGTAGCATCAAAAAAATATATATATATTTTAAGTCATTTTTTAGAAATTCTACCTACTCTGCTTATTAAGCTGCGAGGTCATGTCCTGTTTCCCAGTCATTACTTCTCATTAATATACTGAAGTGCTGCACTGTAACATTCCAGATCAAAATAATACTCTTAGTTGTGAATCTGTTTTTCTGTTTGATGTTAAAGAGGAAGTGGATGAACCAGATGAGACAGTTCTTAGAAAAAGGAAGAAAAACAAAGACCAAAACCTGCTCAGACTTCAGAGCCTCGTTTAGGGGATGGACTGAGCTGAACATGAAACCAAGATGCACCAATGTGAGAGGATCAGGAACATTTATTCAGATTAACTGTGCTATATTCATATACTTTAAGAGTATTTTTATGTATTTTTTCAGAACTAATTCTGATGTGTGAGCCTCATAATGTAGACCACAATCTGCTGGAGGTGAAATCACTGAAATCTCTCCGAGTCACACTACCCGCCAAAAGTTTGGGGCCACCCCACATTTTAATATACATGTCAAACTGGCCATTTTTTCACGCAAAGAAAAAATAATATTTGTGTGTGTGTGTGTGTGTGTGTGTGTGTGTGTGTGTGTGTATATATATATATACACACACATTATATATAAATGATATATAGCGGCTGGATAGCTCAACAAGGCAGCCACCTGACTGACACACATGGGACACAGGTTCAAATCACACTAGGGGCATGTGTGCTAATATGCTAATGAGCAAATATGCACAAAAGCTCCATCCCAAATCCAGCACTGTACGCTAGCCGTAAGGAAGTAGGCTGAGAAAGAAATGCTACTGGCTAGAAAGAGCTGGACTAAAGGACAGCACAAGTACAGACCAAGATCTATCACCAGACAAGACCCCAGGTGTAGACTGTGCAAAGAGGCCTGAGACAATCCAGCACATAACTGCAACATACATGGAACGTCATAACCTGGAACGGTTATGTGCAGAGTATGGAAACACCTCCAAAAGGTGGTAGAGAATGACAAAACAGCAGAGGAAAGCCATTGTGGTTGACATAGCGATACCAACTGATGGCAAGATCAGGAAAAAGGAACGTGAGAAACTACCAGGGGCTCAGAGAAGAGCTGGAGTGTGAAGGCATCAGTGGTGCCCGTGGTGATTGGACACGCGGGGCAGTAGCCCCTAAACTGGAGGAGTGGCTACAACAGATCCCAGGAAAAACATCCGACATCTCAGTCCGGAAAAGCAAAGATACTGCGTAGAACCCTCAAGCTCCCAGCTCTCTGGTAGAGGACCCAAGCTTGAAAGGATGAGACCACTGAGGGTGAGAAGTGAATATATATGTCAAAATAAATCATTTTGACAATCACTGAACAGTTTCTGTTCATCCTAAGCAATGAGTTATGTCAATGCACTTCAAGCAGTTCAAACACTTAAGTAGCTCAGTTGAACTTTCACTTTTTCTCAGAACAATCAATGTTTGCCACTTAAACCGTTTTTCCACTGATATCAAAAGGTTAGTCATATACACTTATTTGTCCCTTTAAAATTTAATTGTGTGTTGAAATATCCCTTCTTCACATCATTTTTTCTTTTTTCTTTGCATGAAAAAATGGCAAGTGTGACATATACTGTATATTTAAAAAATCCTTTGACTGGTAATGTAAATAAAATAACTGAGCACTTTCTGACTCAGAACTAGTTCAGCACTAAAGACAGAAGGTCCTGCAGTTGATGGCCCCAACAGTCTTACAGTTTTCATGACGTCAGACTTCAACAGGCAAATATTATTCAGCCTAGACCGTAAACTTGACAAAGAATGTTGTCAAGTCCCACATTTTCTTAAGGCCCATTTATCCTCTACACTAAGTCCACATACTCATACAGAGGGGTCGTTTCCCTCCGGTCTCAGCGTGCATTATGTTACAAGTTTGGTACGTTTGAGGGGTTTATGGATCCATCCTCAACGTCGAAAAACAGTGCAGTGCCACTGGAAATTGTGGGGACGCTGTAGCGCAGTACAACTCATGTGGCGGAAGAATAGAAGGACAGAACACAACATAAACATCGAAAGACTAACAGAAATGGCTCAACTTTTTGAGGACAGTCTGTGCCATAGACTGTATATTAGCGTCATCTTGGAACCAAAAACAGGATGGAACCATATTTGTACGAACGGCGGGGGTGCCAGTGGAACGTAGGTGAAGCTAACTAACTGCTACGGACACTAAAACTTTACCATGCAGTGTTAAACAAAGTCATATTACAGTGTTGTTGGTGTAGTCGAGTGAATCTCCGGTAAAACTATGAACATATTGAATAAGTAGAAGCTACAAAGGTCCAACTCCACTGGCGACACTACTTACCATAGCAACATGTAATCACACAGCAGTGATATGTTGGATTATTTGCCGTAATATCTTAATAACGGAGCAAAAAGTTAAACATAGAGAAGGTTACTTATTACAGGGAAGAAATAAAATGTTTGAGACATAATGTCTCTGAAGAATTGATCAATCATTTTCCAGGACACATGGGAACCCTGTCGAGTCTGCTGTCATAATGATATGTCTGATCGGTGTGTATTAGAGACAGTAACCGTGAAGTCTCTGAACTGCCGTTTTGAGGCCAGTTGGGTGTTTCCAGGACGCCACTTTGGAGCTAGAGACAGGATGTGATTTGGTTGTTTGGGGGCAGAGCTGCAGGCGGGCAGGGTGTATGGAGCGTTATGACTAAGCTAACACTAAACACCGCCTTACCGACTCGGCAAAACTCAAATCAAATCAAATGAGCCACAACAGTCGTGTACTCACTGGAGGCCACTTTGTTGTAGGGTCTGGGGATCCGGTGTCCTGGCGCTGCAGAGGACACAGCAGAGTCTTTCCTCTGGGCAGGGGACCTGTCGACAGGAGTGGGTCGTCCGGGTGGCGTTCCTCCGTGTGGCCAGGGGGGATCTCTGAGGGAGGGGGACGGAGAGCTCATCTGAGGCTCCAGTGGTGGTGGTGGCTTGAACACGGACGACTCCATATGGGAGGACTTGTCCAAGGGGGAATGTCTGCAGGACGAGAACACAACGTTAAGGGAGCATCAGGGAGTTTTAGAAAAAAAAAGGGGGGGGGGGGGCTTACAGGTAACAGACACTTAAGATTAATATCTTTTAAGGCCCCTTTGGGTAATTTTTGACCAAATTTAAGACTGACATTTGGACAAAACATCCTTTAGTGCCTAAGGCTGCAGGTAAATATGAAGTGGTTCAGTGAAAATCAGGGAGTAGGAATGTGGTCACTGCCAATCATCTCCATTTTTTTCTGTCAATGTAAAAATGTGTTTCATGTATTTTACTCTTTAAATATGAAAAGGCAGAAAGATGTATAAAAATGACTGAACTCCGATGGTGCACATTGAACTTATCGTGACTCAGTCGAGTGAAATCACACAAACCATTTTGTATGTTTGTACATCATTTTTATCTTGTATGCTGCTTTTATCTTTCAGGTCTGTCATTTCTACTTTTACTGCGTTTTACATAGTTTGGCTTTTACATAATTTTTGGCTTTTTGTGTCTTTTGCGACACTTAGGAAATATTCCTTCTTTGATATTGCTTTATTTTTAAACTGTTAGTCTTTTATGAATACAGTGGAATTTCTTGGGTTACAAGGAGGAAATTGAGGAAATTTTTGTAAAAGCTGACGCGCAAAAATAAATAAATAAATAAATCGGGTTGCAAGTAAAATTGTTCACGAGTCCTCCAATAGAGAGCACACGTGTTGTGATTTCCTCTGACATCAGCTGGCCAAGAAGCTACAAGACTACCCGAGACAAAGAACCTGAAATAGTGCTTGGTTTTGTGTTTTTTTTTCCCCATCATGGGGCCTAAGAAAGAAAGTAAGGATGCTACTGGTGAGGAAAAAATGACTTCATATTTACACTGATCATTCGAGATAAAAACAACACCTTTAGCCGTATCGTCCAGAACTGATCGACCCTCAGGTGAAGCTCAATGAAATACGATCCTTTAAATTCTCTCCAAACGTCTGCCTCATTAACATCCAAGTCTGTTGTTATACTCTGTCCCTCAGCTTTGACCCCCCATGTCTGCCTACATCCCACCAGCTTTGCTTAAAGCCCATCTTGGCCAGCCCACTTACCGGACTCCATCCTTGGAGTTCTTCGAGTGTCTGTATTGGGGTGGGGTAGAGGGCGAGGGCGGCGCTGCCCTCGCCTGTCCCACCCCCTGGCTTCGACCTTCCCAGGACGAAGCAGAGGTGGTGTTGGTCCCGTGTGATGGCGAGTGTCCGTGGTGGGTGGGCCTCTGCTGGGGCTGTGGGGCGGGAGTGGGGGAGCGCAGGCGGGCATACAGCTTGGCGAGGGGGCCGTGTCTCCGCTCGCAGTGTTTCTCAAACGCCTGAGGCTTCACCACCTGACCACAGTGGCTGCACACGACCAGGTAGAAGTCGTCGTGTCCAGGATACAGACCGAAGATGGACATGTCTGAGGACAGAGGACGGAGACGAATGAGAGACCACAGAGTGGACAGTGACAACAGAGGATAACGTGGTATTCACACTGCACAGCCCTATGACGAGCAGGATAGTTATCCAAAAACACTGCCGGTCAAAACTTTGGACACATTTTATTACTATGCCCATTAATAGTGAAGACATCCGAACTGAAAAAGAACATGTATGGAAATATGTAGGAAAAAAAATGCTCAACAACTCAGAACATGTTTTATATTTTAAATTGTCCCACGCAGACACATTCAGCTTTTGACTGGTAGTGCATGTTACACTCAGAGTGTGTATATTGATCATAGTCTGTGTGTGTGTGTATATCTATATACGTATACGTATATATCTATCTATCTATCTATCCATCTATCTGGACAAAGTGACCATGACGTCATCCATTAGTTTGTGAAGGGTCGTTTTGAGGTCAATCAGGTTGTCACTTCCTGGAGCCGAAAACAGGATACAACCATATTTGGACGAAGGCCAATGGGGCTTACGACACGTTCATGCTAGGAGACTCATGGGAAGCCAATATTAGCTGCTAGCTTACTGATGCGGTAAAACTTCACCACACAGTGTCAAACACAGTCATATGACATGTTGTTAGTGTAAACACTGCAGTCGAGTGTATGTCATGTGTAACTATGAACATATTGAATAAATAGAACATACGAAGATCTGAATTGGTCCAACTTCACTAGTGACCTGTTACTATAGCGACATGTCACTCAGCATGGCAGTGATTTGTTGGATTATTTGCTGTAATATCTTAATGGAGCAAAAAATTAAAGATGGATCATCATGTTACTTATTAGAGGATCCAAATAAAACTTTGAGAACATGATGACACATAAAAAAAAAAATTATTCGCTTAGTATTTTCAGATAGAATCACATGTATCTATAGGAAAAAAGCTTCTTGGAGCCAGATGATTGGTTCCCCAGTGGCCAAGTGGTAGAATTACAACTTAAAGTGACTTCCACATCGGCCTCTGGGCTACAGCCCTGGTCATTACCCCTTGGTTACACTGCAGTATCATATTATTAAATCATGACCATTTTCCCAAAATCAGTAGTTCTGATAATCAGTCTTTTCATCCTTTCATGCTCTTTGTTTACACTGTGAAGAAAAACAAACATTTCAGTGAAAAACATCCTCCAACATATTCTGATGAGGAAAATAAACTGTTTTTATCATTGTAAAGTTTTGAATATTCTGCCTCTACATGTATTCAGTTCAATTTTATTTGTATCAGTCCAATCATAATTGACGATTATCTCCAGATAATTGACGGTTATCTCCAGATCCTTCACAATTCAAGGCCAAGACCTCATGACTGCACAGAGAGTAAACACACCAGAACCACCGAGAGCAAGACAAGGACGATGAGGGGGAGGAAAAACTTCCTTTAACTGAAGAGAAAAACCTCCAGCAGAACCAGCGGCTCAAGGTAGGCGGCCATCTGCCTGAACTTGACAGAGCCAGCGGACAGAGAAGAGACAAAAGGAAAGGGCAGAGACAGAACAACAAACAAACACAGACACTGAACAGACAACGTCCAGACACCAGACCAGTCCATATCCGGCAAGCACATCAGGAGACCTAGACCCATGTATAAAATGTCCTCAACTCTTTGTCATGTTATGACCATGAAGAAAATAAGTTTTGTTTTCAACCTCTTGAATATGAACTGTCACTCCACTCAGTTTCAGTCCTCTCTTCCACTTTCCCTGTGGAGGGTTCAGAATGTTTGTTTACAGCTTAACGTTTGTGCATTATGTCAGTCAACAGCTGATACACTTTTAAATTCTAGCAGTTATTTTCATTTTATGAGCGTTATCTTACTGAATACAATATATCACACAAACTTGCAAAAAAAAAATCAAAGGATGCATCTCATTTGTTTTAGTTTTTTTTGTTTTGTTTTGAGGGAACCAGCCCAGTCACGATCAGCAGTAAACACACGAAATGTCAACCAAATTCAAAGTCAACATCTGAAAAGTCACAAAAATGCATTTGGTGCTGTTCCACAGACTACAGTGAATGAGGCTGTGTGGTATCGTCAATAGGTGGCGCTGTAAACACAGTACAAATGACTGCGCTAAACAGCAGAGCAAGTGAAACATCTGTGAATGTTTCCACATGAAATAGTGTTTCAGCTTGTTCTGCCCCCCAGGCTGTAAAACTGGATCTGACATGTTTTCATAATTCAAGGATCTATTCAGAACAATGTCACAATATCTGATCAGTCACATGATCAGTCAGCTGATCACGTACAATGCACACGTTTACTGCATGTTATGAACACTGGTTTCTTTTGAACCACCTGAATCAAATGTAAAAATTAGGGCTGTCAAACAATTAAAAAATTTTAATCTGATTAATCACAGGGTCACTGTGGATTAATTTCAATTCATCACGATAATTTGTTGTTTTTCATTGTTGTAATTTAAACTTGTGTAACTAAAGTAAATTCCAGCTGCTTTGCAGAACTTAACAGAACCTCTGGAATGTTCTGATCAACATGTTTTTGCTTTTTTACACTTGGTTCATTGTTTTCATCAGTAACTAATGTCTTGTTTCAAAATGTGTAAAGACTTATACTTTTACATTTAAATTGACTTTGAAGCACTAAATACTAAAGAAGTTGTCAGTGACGTGGGTCAAATGGACCAGAAGATTTCACCACTTTTTCCTTGATATATGAGTTATTGTGCGGTAACTGTGTTAATGCGTTAATTGCATTAAAAATTTTAATCAATCATGCAAATGGATTAATGCGGATAAACGCGTTAATTTTAAAAACACACTTAGTCATCGTGACGTGAATATTCATAATAAATACATCACAAAAACAGCCAAAGAATCAACATAACTGTCAAATCAAAATTTCTTTCCAATTTAAAGGCTCAATCTAAATCCCTGGTCAAAGATTAAGAAATCGGGCTATTACCGTATTTTCCGCACTATAGGGCGCACCGGATTATAAGGCGCACCATCCAAAAATGTCACATTTTTAATTTT
>JAQQAE010016223.1:0-11821 GCA_029823295.1 Pseudamia nigra
CCCCCCCCCCCCCCCCCCCCCCCCCCCCCCCCCCCCCCCCCCCCCCCCCCCCCCCCCGTATACAATAGGAAAGAGAGTAAAAAAAGCACAGTTCCTAGTATTAGGCTCCATAGGAAGCAAAATTATGGTCACATAGAAAAAAAAACCTCATATGGACAGTTAGCAGACAAGTTACACACACACTAACAAAGCAAAGTTCCAGAGAGGCCTTGGTCTGTGTTTTGACGTGAGATAATGTCAGCATGGACGCATATGTGGTATCAGTCCCAATAAGGAAGTCAGTGCTCTCACTCCCCTCATATGTCCAGATCTAAAGGTCTCATGGCACTTGACCATGGTGACACAGGTCCATAGAGTTCACCAAGCTTCCAAATCACAGTGTGAAGTGATAAGCGGGGGAAGGGTGAAAAGTGGAGCTTCATTCTCTAAACAGCATCTCCTCCAAGGGGGGGCTGTGCTTAGGCCTTTCAAGACCAGTGAAAGGGAGACAAAAAACAAAAACAAAAGATAAGACAGTCACACTTTCAGAGGCAGAAAAGAATTGACTCTCCTCAGTTACTTCTCAGGGGTGGCTGTGGCTCAGTAGGTAGAGCGGATTGTCCCTGAACTGAAGGGTTAGCTGTTCAATCCCTAGCCTCTAATGTCCACAAGCTGAAGTGTCCTTGAGCAAGACACTGAACCCCACAACCCCAGTGAGTGTCACTGGTGTATGAATGTGTGTGTGGATGGGTGAATGGAAAGCAGTGTAAAGCATTTCGAGTGCCATAGGGTAGAAAGGTGTTAAATAAGTGCAAGACCATTTACTCCAATTTTATATTTTTGGTACCAGACCTCAAAGACCACTTATGAAGAGACCCCAGCACTTCCATGTTGTAACCCACTCTTCGATTTAACTACGAAATTGTCCATGTTGTGCTGCCAGTGCCCTTCCCAACTGCTTGATTTGGAGATAAAGCTTTGCTGGGCTTTAAACGGCTCTCTCCATCTTCTTAATCAACACACCAGGAAAACACCCAAGCCAATCAACAGAAATCCTGTTATTATGGTTCCAAATAGATAAATGTCCATCACACCCTCAGTGGACAGTGTCTCAAAAACACATAAGTCCCCATGCGTCCACTGATCCTCATATGTCCAGCAGCCACTGTCCCCTGAGGACCCTCGGGTTCCCCTCGACCCGTCTTCTTGTCCAAACAGCATGTCAACTGCATTAAGATCCAGCTGGTCAATTCCATGTTGCTTTTGTATTTAGGGAGAGACTCTGACAGGGCACAGCAAGTGGGGAAAGCTGGGACGGGAGCAAGATATAACGCGTCCGCACTCTCTGAAAGCCGGAAAAGAAGAGGGTGAAAACCGGGGCTACACAGTAAAAGGAAAGGAATTTGATGGTTATACTCAAGAAGAGGACACAGTCAGATTCATGTGTGGGGAAAATTAAGGTATTGAATATGCATATGATTGTAAGGAGGAGATATTATACTTATAAGGAGAGAGATGGAATTTTGATGCATATTAATGTATCCAAGCTTATAAAACTTGTGTCAGGGGATAGTTCGGGGGGATCGAAATCTGGCCTGCGATGCCTCTCTTTTTCTGCAGAGAATGTGTTGACGTGTGATGTTTCAATAAAAGGAAGATTGAACTGATCACCTCCAGCCTTGCAAGAATTCTTCATTTCATTTCTGCCTAAATCATTTCACAACATTACCTCTGCCAAGGTAGTTATGTTTTTGTCACTGCTGATTTATTTAATTATCTGTTTTTTGTTGGAAGATGTTTGCTCTTTGGATGCTTTCTGTTTGAATTATGAATTAACTGTGATTAGCAACATTTTTTGAAAAGATGAGTTCACCAGCCACACCCAGGCCTGATGACTGTTGGATCAAAAAATCATGTAAAGATCTACAAGCCTCACTTACCTCAGTTATTGTCAGTGTTCATGATTCAACATAAAGAAAGAGACTGGACAAATATGGATGCATGGGAGAGTTCCAAGGTGAAAACCACTGCTGACCAAAAAGAACAGAGAGGCTCTCATTTGATAAGCATCTTGATGAGCCACAAGACTTTTGGGAAAAATCTTGTGTGGACTAATGAGGTGAACTTTTTGTAAGGTGTATATCCTGTTACATCTGTTGTAGAACTAACACAGGATTTGATAAAAAGAATATCATACCAACAGTCAAACATGGTGGTAGTATGTGATGGTCTGGGGCTGCTTTGCTGCTTCAGGACCTGGACAACTTGCTGTAGTTAATGGAACCATGAATTCTGCTCTCTACCAGGAACCTGAAAGAGAATGTGTGGACATCAGTTCATGACCTCAAACTCAAGTGCAGTCAGGTTGTGCAGCAGGACAATGATCTCAAACATACCAGGAAGTCCACCTCAAACAAAATAAAAGATTTGAACTGGCTTAGTCAAAGTCTGGATGTCACTGGTAACTGGTTGCAAAATTGAAACATCTCTCTTTTAAACTACCCTGCAATGTGCAATCAATTTTTAAAACCTGATTCTTGAATAAAGAGAATAAAGGCAATCTGAATCTGATCTGAGCTGGGGTGGGTCGATGTGGGATTTGCAGGACAAAATGAATTGAATTGGTTAATGAGGGTGCACTGCAGTGATGTAAGTGTAGCTTGTAAACAAACTTTGACCAAAAAGTATGTACATCTAGCAAAAATTTGAGATCCTCACCATACATGGAGAGGAAATAATCAGGCAGGTGACCGAGATGGTGAGGGACAACGTGGTGTATGGCAACATTATGAAGCTGATGATCCAGAGACGCACCAGTCCCAAAAGTACCAATAAACTGAAGGCACTGAAAAAAAACAGTACAGAAACATCCACAACAAGAACAGGAGTGGTGCTGGCTGAATGGAGCTATGTCACAGAATTTTTGGACATACAGTACTTGCCAATCCTGTACAGCTCTCCCCCAGCTCCACCGGCGGGGTCAGAGAAGAAATGCCATCGCCTAATGTAATGTGTTGTTGTCTGCCATGAAGATGATGTATTGTCCACCCACTCAATTTTAACCCCTTAGTTCATTAGTATGCATTGATCCGGGGCTTTCCGACCAGGGTTGACTGGCTTGGCATGAATTGACAAAAGCAATCCAACCCTGGTTGTTGGTCTGAAAGTGGTAATGGGGCGTGGGCACTGGAAGGTGGTGGATGTGATGCTGGACTTTGATTGAGATGCTGTGACATGACCTTAAGCAGGTTATTCATGCTTGAAAACCCTCCAGTGTGGCTGATTTAAGACAATTCTGCAAAGAAGAGTAGGCCAAAATTTGTCCATAGCGGAAAACTAATTTTCAGTTATCACAAATGCTTAATTGCCACAATCAGTTATTAGATTTTGGGGACAAATACTTTTTCACACTGGGCCAGGTAGGTTTGCATACCTCAATAATTGAAATCATCATTTGAAGCTGCATTTTCTATTTACTCTTATGCTTGTCTGACACAATTTGCCTGATGAACTCAAACATTAAAGTATGACAAATATGTAGCAACTAAGAAATCAGGAAGGAGTGAATACTTTTTCACAGCATTGATGGAGATTTTACTCAAATGCACTGAGAAATAATGAACAAACTAAATCAGGATTACAAAGACTAGAAAGTTGTCAAGAAGTGGAGCTGGATATGGTAATACATTATCAGTTTGTGGTCTTTTTTCCCTACTGTATTTATATTTCAGCATTCACAACAAAATTTCATATCCAGAACAAACAAAATGAATAAAACAAATAAAACAAAGAAACAAAAATCCAAACATAAATAAGTACATATAGATACCATAATTTATTTTAAAAAACAATGTGCAGAATGTGAGTTTGTCTCTGAGGTAAAGTGCAACATGACAACACAGTACATGGACATCTATAGCTTTCACTGTTGCAAAAAGCTGATTTTTTTGTAAATGTAGACACGGTGGAGCTCCACTTTTTCAAGAATGGATTGATGCAGTGCTGAGTGTTGCTAAACTGATGTAGTTTATATGAATATTGGCTCTTTCGACAAATATCACTCAGTATGGTTACCCTTTTTAACAACCATGTCTTATAGATAATCAAAGACTCGTTTTTGCCAGTGTACGGTATACATATATATTTTTATAATGTTGTTGCTATTCCCTTGTCCCAAGAAGAAGACGAATGTACACATGTATTTTTTTTATTCTCTTCTTTGAATCATATTACGTTCTTTTCTTCTGTGTGCATGGCATGTCTGTGATTAGGATAACATAACTCAAAACCCGTGTAAACACAGGATCATTCACTGGATGGAAACAAGGTTCAGGGGAACTTGAATGGCACTGGTTCATTTTGTGTAAAAGGGCCCTGTGAGGTGTTGGACCCACCCATTTTTCATCAGACAACATTGATTGGCTGAACTACAGGTCATTTTCAAGGTGACTTGGGAGCCTATTCTGACACTGAAGGCTACTGTGTCATATATGTTTTATAGTCAGCTTTCTGAAATATTGGCAGCTGGCTCATGGGGTGAGACCAATTTTAGCTTGACTATGATTGGTTGGTTTAAAATGTACATCGTAAATTTTGAATTCTACGATGCATTTTGCTGCATATGATTAGTGCTCACTTTTAATATGACAATTTACACAGAGCTGCTTGTTTTTCCTGTTGTCAGTCTTCCCTGGTAGAACTGATCATATTTATGTTTTCACAGCTGTTATTTTACTCTATAGACTATATAAACCTCAAAATCTAGTAAATATACATTTTAACAGTATGGGACCTTTAAAGTAATCACACCTTAACTAGTTAAAATTTCTGCCATGTTCAACGTCTATTGTGAACCAAACTGAGGATTCAATTTTGACATTCAAATTTGAAAAATCACAGCCCTGTCTGTGTGGATGATACACTAAAACCTCTTTCATTCTCTTTGTCTAGGTCGTCATGCTTCATCATTGACACAGGAACCAATATGTGCATCATGGTCAAGTTTTTGATCTAAAATCCAAATCAAAGTACAGCTGCAGCTCAGTACAGAAGCAGAGAAGCCGGATGCGTTGTGTCAGGGCCTGCACGACTACTGACTGGACGGTCTGCAGCCCACATTGAGTGCATCTTCAGAGCGTTTCAAACATGGGACTGTGTAAATATTTACATGACATGTCTGGCAGCCTTGAGAGATGGAGAACACCTTGGGAGTGACAGCATTTGCCTGTGAACTCTTAACTTGCTGGAACCCTCCTCACACCTCGCAGGCAGGGCTATGAGTCTGCTCTGGTTTTTTTTTTGTTTTCTGGAAGCAGGAAACAACTCAGTCAATATAGTCACACTCTGTTGCGGTTCCTTGGCCTGAGCTTCCACACTATTCTCCAGTTAATTTCTGTCAGTTCAACCCTCTTAGAGACAGAAAATACACCTAAATATTTTCACTAACTGACATTTACGTGGACTGTTTTGCAATACAGTAGTGTTTCGTTGGCTGCTTGAGAAGGTCTTGTTCTTCCCAAGAACAAGACCAAAGAGTGTTTTATTTCAGCAGTGGTCACTCTGTGAATCTGGGGATATCACTAAATTCCCTGTGCATTCTTTGATTTATTTGTTAAGATCATCAACTGTTTGGGAGAAATTTACATTTAATGGTAAAACATTTGCTATTTATATAGGTTATAGTCATGTCTCACCTATAGAAATTTTACAAGTGTTAGAAATCTCTATGAACTCTTAAAAACTCTTTTGACTGTGTCATTTAGGCCACATAATTAGGCTATAGTTTCAGTTTCTTGGCAGCTAATGGCACTTAGCTCCAAAAGCTACGTAATTTAGTTACCATGCATTGTGAGGAATGTAGTTAATGTAGCATTAACTTCGGCAAAAGATCATTCTTGGACTGGCAAGATGTACTCTGTGGGTCATGTGGTGATACATTGTTGATCTCAAATTGCATTTTCACATGTGATAAACAATGATGAGACAGGTAGGACACAAAAATATAAAGTGAATGTATATAAAGTGACATGAGTGTTAGCTAATTTTAGCTCCATTAGATATGCTAGGCTACATGGTGTGTTTGCTTTAGCTACAGTGTGACACTAGCGCTGTGTGTTACATCTCTCTGACTTCCTGTCACTCAGGTTTTTCACATAAAAAAATACTGTCACACACCTACTATATTTTACAAGTGACTGCAAAAATATACAACACATTTTTTAGTGGTAGGCTTTTATTTTTAAACTGTATTTATTTCAAAACTGAACATGTAAAAAAGTATACAAGTTAGAAAAGCAAAATAAATTTGAAAGTAAAAGCAGATATGTCCCATTCATACATGAATGATTATACTGACACAAACTATGCCGAAGCAGACAAACACAAATGTACAGAATAATAATAAAAAGTATAGAGAAAACTAGTGTGAGTGTTGTCAGTCAGCTGCCACGCAAATATTAACATTTTATCACATCATTTGTGTTTTGGAATATATGTCCATACTTTGCCATTTACCTTGAGGGTTTTCAAAATAAAGCATAAACAAAACCATAAATATATTTCAAAATAAGAGTAGCAGTAAATACTAGCATCTTCAAAATATATAATTGAATGTATTCTATGAAACGCTCAATGTATTCTATAAAAGATCTCAGAAAATAAATGTCTTATGCGCCGTACAGCTGTGTGTGACAGCAATATTTATGGTGCTGTTTCTGATTGTCTGCCCACATGTTCATCTGAAGCCCAGGCTGCTCTGTTGACCACACATTTAGCACCTGTTCAAGTGTGTAATGTTGACACCTGTGTGTGTGTGTACAGTTGCTGTGTAGTGTATAAACTGCATTAAACCTCAGCAGTAGTGATGGGTTGTGCTATGTGCTCCCAGCTGGTGGACATGTGGACTGTGAGACAGAGCAGGGCCGGTCGCAGGGCTGTGGAGCTCACCGCCTACCCACAGGTGCTGCAGGGGGGTTATCACAGAGTGTCCGGACTGCATTACATGTCGTCTTTCTCTGACGCTGAGGACTGCTGTGACGACACCAGCTCAGGCAGCTCTCTCACCTTGGACTGGCAAACACAGGGGACTGATGGCTGACACTCATATAAACTGACTATATCAACATGTCAATAAATGGGGCTGTACCTGTTATCCAGAAACATTTCAGCCTGGTAACTGTCGGAAAAATTACATGGGTTTTTTGTGTATATTTTCATTCTGTCAGGACATGAAAGAGTGGAACATGAATGTTTTTGTTCTGTTTCTTCTGTTTTATAATTTGGTGTAATTCATATTTTTTGTGGCCCTAGGTTTAACCGGTGTTTATGTATGTTCTATCAGATTCTATTAGAACTAAATCACTGTAGACCTGTGAACGATTGCCATGTACCAACTGACCATTTTACAGATTTACACAAAATGAACAAAATCATCAAGAAACTGACAAAAACAATGCAAAGATCAAGAATATAAGCAAAAAAGAGAAAGAAAATAAGAAAGAAAATACACAACAATAAGCAAAAATGTGATGAAATGACAAAAAAAACATTAATATAATCAAGGAGATGAATAAAAATGAACAGATTAAAAAAGAGTAAATAAGCTACAAAATGAGCAGAAATGAACAAGATGAACAAAAATAAATAATATCTACAACATAAGCAAAAATGAACAAAATAAGCAACAAAATGAGCAAAAATGAATAAAATTAGCAACAACAGAACCAAACATCAACAAAACATATAAAGCTGAACAAATATGATAGAAAATAATCCCCATAAATGAACAAATATTGATGAATAGGATTAAATAACTCAATTAAATAGGGTGGGAGTTTTAAGAAACCCCAGATTACACAAAATAGTCCTATATCTTGAATTACCATAACATCTACATTGACAAACTTCTAGTCAAAACACAGTAAACCATTTTTTTTCCCTGACATTTGTTATGTGTTTTCATCTTGGAGAACATATGTATCAGTACAATGGACAAAAAGAACAGGACTGACCTAATATGGTTATGTGACAAAACAGGAAGTATAATGCATTAGCAATATCTGTGTCCAAAGACCAATTTGATGTACCTCTGATTTGTAATATTCCACATAAATTCCATCATCCTGTAGAATTATGGGATTTCCCGGATGATTGCCCAGATATCCTGTAATTATCTCAGTGTCTTCGTCATGCTGTAATACAGATGATGACACACGTTGCGCAACAGTGCAGATCAAGGCATGACATCTGAATTGTGGTGGAAATTTTCATTGTTTTGTAACCTCTATTGTGCCAGCATTTCTGTTCCTAGTATGACGACCACCAAACATAGAAGAAGACATGGAGGAGCAGTGAAGGTCAGTGCTGAGTCACATGATCGACAGCTGTCCTCAACAGACTTTTCAACTCAACACCCAAAAGATGAATCAGGCATCGCTTTGGGACCCAAGAAAAATCAAATATTTAAATTCAAAAGCATAAGTTGTGGGGGTCATTTTACCACAGAATGAAGAACAACAATAACAAAATTAACCTTTTGGGACCTAAAGTGAGCAATTCATGAGAGAAAATCCACCAATGTTCTCAAATTAATGTTCTGTTTGAAGGAATGGGCTACAATGTCTCCAATCAACATTTATACATGCAAGCTTTCAAATCAGGTATTGACAAGAAAGGTTCACATACTTTTGCCACACGCTGATTGGTAATATTCAATCATTTTCCTCAATAAATCAATGACCAAGAGTAATATTTTTGTCTCATTTGTTTAATTAGATTCTCCTTATGTGCTTTTATGTGTTTTAGGTCACATTTATGCACAAATACAGAAAACTCTGAGGGGTTCACAAACTTTAAAGCAGCACTGTCTATATCAGAGGTGAGTCGTACTCAAGTATATGTATTCTTTTACATATACACTGCCAGTCAAAAGTTCAGACACACCTTGTACATTAATACTGCAGATATCCAAACTGTGAAAGAACGTGAATGGCATTTTGTAGTAAACAAAAAAGTTGTTTTATATTTTAGATGGTCCAAATTAGACACATTCAGCTTTGCACACTCATGGCATTCTCTCATCAGACTCATGAGGTAGTCACCTGGGATCATTTCAAACCACAGCTGTGTCTTGTCAAGCCATTTCTTGCCTTCAGCGATGCAGGGGGGAAGTTGATTATTCCCCATGTTAGCATAGTTTGGGCTGGGATGGATGTGGAGAGCTCTGTCTGAACATTCGCTTCTGTATCTCCATGGTCCCTGGACCCAAACTAATAAAACTTCATATAACACCAATTAGGCCACTTCATCAATAAATAATATAAAGTCATTTTGACCTGTACTGCCAAAACTACTATAGCTAGTGGCACCAAAATTTTATGTGTGATAGCTTAGACTCCAGGACATCTGGCACTAATCAAATAATCTTGACCATGACTTTGACCTTGAAGATCAATAGGGTCTGATATTATTGCATTTTGATCTACATGCATTTCTAGCCATATAGTGAGTTTGAAAATGTCATATACCCCCGGGTTATTGATGATGCTGATTCCAAATATGCTGTAGCTTTCAAGAAAAAAGGTCAAGGTCATGGTCAATTTCAGTATTGGGCAGGGGTATCTGCCATTTCACTGCTTCTTGTTAGCATTACCAGCGTCTGAAAGCAGGGCCCTTCCTCATGAAAGCCAGTTTCATGATGGCATTTGATGGTTTTGGTGACTGTACATGGGGGCACATTCAAAGTTCTTGAGATTTTTCAATGTGACTGACCTTCATTTCAGTACTGATGGAATCTCTTTTCTCTTAAAAGTTTCTTGCTATAATATGGATTTGCACAGTAGTTGTAGTAGCACTAACAGGACCATTGACTCTATACTGCACAAGAGAACTGATGGTCTAAAGCACACTACATAGGCAAGAAATAGCACAAATTGATTCTTGACAAGACAAACCTGTGACTTAAAACTGTTACAGGAGAGAATGTAAAGCTGTCATCAAAGCCAAGTTTCTCCAAAGTACGTACATACAAAAAAGAACACGTTTAGATGTTTTCAGTATTACTATTTAATGTTGATAATAATATAAATCATTAAAAAATATAGAAAAAACACTGAAAAAGGTGAGTCCAAACAAAATAATCAAGTAAGTTAAAAATGATTACAATAAGCAATAAAATAGACAACATAATCAAGGAAATAAACAGAAATTATTAAAATACCTATTTGATGGCAATGTGGCTGTACTGAATTTCACATTATGAAACGAACTCAGCATTTGAGCAGTCTTTATGAGATACTCTTACTCAAGTACTTCTACGTGTGCTCATTTTAAGTATAGCGTAACAATACTTTTACTCGAGTACTGTTCACGCTGTTTGCTCTTCTCAGTCATGAATGAAACACGTCGTCTCTTCCGCTCAGTCGTGTCGTGGTGCGTGAGCGTTGGAGGAGGCGTCACTTCACGGACTGTACAAAAAGCCTTCCTCCGGGCTCACTCTCACTTTCAGCGGCGCTTTTACGCACGCAGCGACCACGTAGACCTGCTCGGATCCCCCACAGCCAACTGTGGACTACTCAAAACATGGCTGCCCTCATTCATAGTGAGGTTTTCTCCTGTTTCGTGTTCTACGGTGTCCTCCTGGTCATCAAAATGTACATCATAGCCATCATCACGGGCCAAGTCAGGCTGCGTAAAAAGGTGAGTCCACGGGGAGTAGAGCGCACAGAGCTGCTTTCGAACCTCATCGACTCTCACTTATGATGGGACTTTGATTTTTTTTATTTTTTTTTTTAGGCTTTTGCAAACCCCGAGGACGCGCTGAGACACGGAGGATTACAGTTTCACAGACAGGATCCCTACGTGGAGAGATGCAGGAGGTAAGAGGGATTATGTTGTTCATGTATCAATCTGTGGCTTTTTTTGGATGAGAAGGACAATGTAGTGAAGAAAATGAGAAACACGGTGAATCCAACTGAGCAGCAATGTACCTAATAATCCACAAGATGAATAGAAGTGAACATAAAATGAGGATAATAATGAAGAAAATGAACCAAAATCAACAGAAAAGCAACACAACGAGCAAAGAGCAAACCAAATTGAGGTACAATTGAACAAAATAATCCATAGAATGAACAAAAAGTGCAAGAAAATTAACCAAACTGAAAAGCAAAGATGCAAAATGAGTAAAAGACCAAATGAAACTGAACAATTGAACAAAATAATCCCTAAAATGAACTGAAATTAATATGAAATCAACAAAAATAAATGAAAAAAATTGAACAAGCGGGACAACAGAATTCCTAAAGTGAACATAAATAAGCAGAATAACTAACAAAATTACAAAAATAAACAAAATAAACAAAAAAAGACTCAACAAATGGATAAAATCCATAAATGAGCAGAAATAAACGTAAAATGAACAAAATAAACAGGAAAAATTGCCAAAAATCAACAAAATGAACAAAATAAGCAACAACCTAAACATAAAATGAACAAAAATGAACAAAAATAGCTTTAAAAATACAAGAAAATGGACAAAATAAAGAAAAAAACAAGCACAAATGAACAAAGCAGGGATAAAATAACTGAATGGAAATGAATTAGGTGAGCAATAAAATAAGAAAAATAAATAAAATTAGCAGGAAAAAGATTGCAATTTAACAAAAAAAACCAAAATTATTCTACTGTTGCTGCTACTACTACTACTGCATCAAATAATAATAATAATAATAATCAACACAATTGAACATACAGTGGATCTCAAAAGCCTACACACTGCTGTTCAAATGCCAGGTTTTTGTCAGGTAAAAAGGTGACACCAAGATAAATAAATTCATAACTGTTT
>JAQQAE010016224.1:0-11821 GCA_029823295.1 Pseudamia nigra
AAAAATTAAAAATGTGACATTTTTGGATGGTGCGCCTTATAATCCGGTGCGCCCTATAGTGCGGAAAATACGGTATACAAAATTGGTTAAAAAACAAAAAAGCCAATACCTATATTATTGGATATGAGTACAGGGTATCTATAATTTACAAAAAGCAGCTAGTGCTAATTACAATGAAAATAATAATAATTTTAAGACTAGATATGCTCAAAAAAATTACTCACTGAAAAGAAACACAAGCAATGTTTAGCCATACTTTTTCCATGGATATTTTGTACATTTTCCCATGAAACCAAGTATTTCAAATGCAAAATGATCGACAAATGTTTCATAGGCACATTCTGCACTACAAAGTGTAAGTAGGCAATTGGAGACTAAAACATGCATTTCTGTGTGGTGAGTTCATCTAAAAAATTACAACATGAAGTATACCTGCATATCATCAGCTCCGTTGTCAACACTTGGCTTCAGCTGTTTTAGAGCAGCTGACTATGAAAGCACACGTCACTAAATATCCAGTACACATACAGAACAATACTGTACATACTCAGGTACATATAGAAAGTAGGTTTTGGTTCTCTAGAGGTTCATTGTTTCTGATAAGGGGAACATCCTCTTGGGACATTTTCAAAAGTAAACACTGACATGCTTGTTTCACACTGGATAAACATAGCTTGTATTCTGCTGTTTGAGGCTTTTCCCTCAAAGTCTTCTGTGTAAAACTGCAAGTAGTTTGAAGTAATAGACATGGACAGCTCTCCTGGACACTCTCCCTTCTTCGTTGCCAACTGAGCCTCAGTGTACCTGACAGTTTCTTGATTCCTGTACAGCCATTGAAAGGGAAAGAAAAAGAGCTTGGCTGGAAAACCGGTTTGGAGAAGCTGAAGGACAGGCAGGGAGAGGGCCAACTTGCCCACAGTCAGTGCCCGGTAATTGGACAAGGTAAACACTGGCATGGTGAGCTATCGTAGAAGGAATGAAAGAGGAGGGAGAGGAAAAGGAGCAAATGAGGCCATGGGACCAAATGAAAGAGGCAGCTTAACAGCCCAGGTGTTTGGCCAATTACCCTTTTCTTTGTTTTTGCTCATTTCCAAAGAGGTGAGACTAAACACAGCTTTCCTCTACTTTGGCTACTGTTTCAACTTGGCTTACCTGTGAAGTCATCTAAGCCTGGTAAAGGTGGACTGTTTCCTGGGTGGGAAGTGTGGAGATGCTGCCTTGCCAAACAATCACTTAACAGGTCAGATTCCAGCATTGTGTGCACCTGAACCTGTTAAACAGATAAAATATACATATTCAGATACATACATGCAAACAGAAACACTATATTAAAGTACAGATATTCACTGCTAACTAGCTGTTTATTATAATGTATTCTGTGAGCATATTGGTTCTTTGTAAGCTACCATTAAGGATCCATCTCGGTCTTCTGCATTACCATATTCTACAACCACTAGGCACTGAAGGTTCAACATGTGTTTGTATTGGAGCCTGTTTTGTGGTGGGAACTGGTCAAAGCCAGCTTACATCAACAAACACCCAGGTCTCCATACAACACAGATGATGTGCAAATGATGGGTGAAAATCTTAATGCAGCAATGTTTCAAAGATGGACCAGAACACTTATTAGAAAGTCAGAATACAAGCAAAATAGCACAAAACAATTCCTAAAAAATGTATTGATTATGTAGTTTTTAGGGAGAAGTTTGTGGCTAGCAGGACATTGCTTTAAAATATTTTCACAGTGGCTTCACTTTTTCGTCGTTCATTTGATCATACTGAGCAAAGCATATTATATACCAACAACTTTCTTAGTTACTATTAATCATCAATTATAAGCAGGTTATTGAATGACGACTATTAATGACCTAGTGTTTGCAGAATTCGGTGTAAATAGGTGCTTAAGTTATTTCTAGAAACCAGGTAGTTAATGGTGAATCTGTGACCTTTCATATTAAGTGTTATCTAGTTTTAGGTGCAGGTGGCTGCCCTCATCTTAGGATGAAAGGAATTACAGTAAAGCTGCAGCTTAGTTGTCTTCAAGTTGTTTTTTGCTATTGGGCAATGTGACATTCTGAAAGGATTCATTTTTCTTTGACTAATGCATTGGATCAATTGAAGACACAGTTAGATTTCTGCATGTGGTTTTCTACTGTTCATTTTTCAAAGAAATTATGCTTGCACCATATGCCTGGTTCTTGTTTCAGCCAGTGATCCCGTTCCTTGAGGTACAAAATCCAGAAATCTTGTTAGGGAATATTATTCCGCAAAGTTCTGAGAATGTTAAGACAAGACAATTTACATTATAATGCAGCGTTAACAGTGTATCCCCCAGGACTTTCCATTGCAATTTATTGAAAGCTCCAGGACTCAGAAGAAACACGTGAAGGACACCCAGGAACCACAAAAGAGTTATGAGTAAGGGGTGAAAAATGTGTACCCAAACCAGTGTTTATGAAGATACAAACTTCAAGAGCCGTGACACATCATCTCAAAGATATGTAGAACCGTGAGGGCTTTATGAAGAGTGTGTTTAATATTTCAAAGTCCTCTTTCACCCCACAGGGTTTATTGCAGCTCAGGGCGTGTTAGCCATGTCACAACTTACAAGCACACGTGGTTCTGTTTAAACCAAACAAGGCATGGGAATACACACAAAGCCCCAGTGTCACTCATGGTCCATAGAAAACAAACAAGGCCCAGATAACATTGAACAATGGACTCCCTATTCTGACTTCCAGGGAGAGAGTGTAATACTTTGTTTTGTTGTATTTCATCCTACTGAATCATAAACATGCTTAGTTTTTCCTCCTGCTGCTTTCCAACTCCTTCTCTGACAAACAAAGGTTATTCATGTGAAGAGAGGATGCTACCAAGACCCGCTAAACCTCTGGGAACCTTTGCTCTGTACATTCATTCTAGGTAGGGGAAAAGAAAACATCACTTTCAACTACTCTTTGCTTCAGCCATTGATTTGTTTTGTGGTAAAAATTATGTCCAACACAAATTATTACCTATGTATTTAGTAGATCATTAAAAACAAAAAAACTTAAAGCTTTAATCTTTCATATAATTGTACTGCTGCAATTTTATCCACATTAAATGTAGAAAGCACAAAGAATTTATGGTGTGTAATTTTTATTTTATTTTAATTATTTCACCATGTGGATCCAAATTTTACATTTTTTGTTTTGGTTTTGAAAATTGAATTGTGGTTTTTCATGTTGCATATTATTTCTGAATATAAATTGGGACTCAGAAATTGAAACAGTAAAACAAATCTTATGTTTTAAAGAAGACACTACACACATAATTAAATACTGTACTGTATATCTGCATGTTTATATAGAACACTGTTTACCTTCCCAGCCACCTCTTCCAGCACCTCCAGGATGACACTAAAGTGTTTCTAGGAAAGCCTTTTCAAATCTGTATGAAAGCCAGGCCTCACCAAACTGATCTAATCTAATCTAATCTAATCTAATCTCATCTCATCTCATCTCATCTCATCTCATCTCATCTCATCTCATCTCATCTCATCTCATGTATCTGTCATATGAATATATATACCGTATTTTCCTGATTAAAAGTCGTTCCGGTAAGTTAGTCGCACGAGCCAAAAAATGCATAATGAAGAAGAAAAAAACGTGTATTAGTCACTCCGGAGAACAAGTCGCGTCTGTTCGGTTCTCAGGCGCGCGGCCGCGGGTGCGCGTCTGAGCTGCGCTGCGGCTTGTCTCCTCTAGCGGCTGTCAGTGTGACAAGCACGCTATAGTGGAATTTATTCAAAATATAAGTGGCTCTGATGTATTTGTCCCTCAACTTGCCAGACTATGCAAAAAACCGTGACTTTTAATCCGGAAAATACGGTAATTGTTGCAGTATGTACACTTCTACATGGTCACGTGTCTTCAGTACGCTCTGCAGTCCTGTGCCTCTGACACATCATCATTGGTCTGTTTTCCACACCAAAGAAAAGGTTTTTGTCTTTCACTGGGTTGCTGTGTGTTCGTGCCATAGATAGTAACGTGCCAGTTGCCTGTCTAGTTTTAACTCTAACACTCTCTCCGATGCGCAGAGCATGTTACTGTCTCAGATGTGCGGGTGCATGGCGGAAAGTGGGCATTTTCACAGAGGCAAGATAGGAATGCGGCACTCACATTAAGTTTTCAGGATAAGAGAGGGCTCTATATGTGTTTTTAGGACAATGTTACATACTTTACCCTTAAATTCTTAAAATACTTTGACTTTATATACTGTTACCTTCAGCTCTCTCTCCTGAAGGCCTTTGGCTGAGTGAGCTTTGACATGTTTGCGCAGTGAGCTGGGGTCAGTATATCGTTTGGTGCATCCGGGGATCTGACAGGCATATGGCTTCTGCAAAAGAAACATAGCAAAAAGAGAGAAAGGGAGAAGAAACAGAAAAGGAAACATCTCAGATATCTCAAAAACATAACATGATCGCTTGCAATGAATCATGGCACTATACAGAGAGAGTATCCCTTTTTGTGTGCGTTAGGAATTGTGAAACATTTTCTACTTTTAAACCCTATTTCTGGGAAACATAGTTGACAAGATGTAAAACATGGAACACATTCACAAAATTGATCCAGAAATCCATATTAATATGATTTCGTTTTGAGTGTTGAAGTGTTTTTGTTCTTTTAGGGTCATGTTTTTCCAAACTGAACTGTACCGCTATCCCGTTTCCTTTTCCAAACAAACTACTACTAACTATATAAATCAGGCCTAAACATTCGCACATGATTATGTGGATTATACAGACACACTGCATGATGTCAGAATAAATCATGTTTACAAATAACAGTGGTCTTGTATATTAAACATGCAAACATTTCAGATGAAAAATATGTCAACAGCTTGCATAATGTGCTCTGCAGCTGAGAAAAGACCATATTTACCTTTCATCTGCTGCTTTAAGAGGAAGAAGAGAGAAAATGACAACAAATAACTTTGTGTACCAATGTTAAACTGTGACTTAGATTTGAAAGCTATAAATAACAAAGCAATATTTGAATCAAAGAAAGCACTTTGGCATATATTGGGTGCCTGAACAATTATAGAGCTGCCAATAATGAAACAAATCTGTAGTAAAATAAATTACATCCAGTAGAAATCATAAAACAATAATACAGACAGACATGGGTATGTTTACAATTAGTACCATTGTTATACTAAAAAGAGTTTTACAGCATCTGAAAAAGCTGCACATTTCAGCTCTTGGATTCTTCCAGAAGTATCTGAAATTATGTGACAATTCAGTCACACGTCTGCCAATAAGGAGAAACATTTTAACATTTTGGACTCTTAAACTGATCAAGAAGATCATAGAAAATAGTTGGCTGCAACCCTAAAGTGAGCAACATCCAGTAGACGAGACCTAAAGATAATGTTTTGCTGAATATTTTAAGACATGCACTTAGAAAACACACTGGATCTGACACAAGAACAAGTGTCCTCCAGATAACTATAACATGCTCTTATGAAACTATTTCTGGCCAGTACTCCCCAGGAGGAAAACGCACAAGCTCCTGAGTCTACACCACCAGTCAAAAGTCTCCACCTTTTATTATTTTTATTATTTTCACCATTGCACAATAATACTAAAGCCAAAGAACACATATAAATTATGTAGTAAACAAAAAGTACTAAACAACCCATAGAATATTTATACAATATTTTAGATTGTCCAAAGTTTGCTTTGGTGACAGCTTTGTACACTCATGGAATTCACTCATCAGACTCACGAGGTAATCACCCAGAATGGTTTTAAATTCAGTGCCTTGTCAGGACTTATTTTGTGCCATTTCTTGCCTTCTTCATGTGCTTTTAATGAGCTTTAACTATTAACCACTATGTGTCCCCAAGCACATTCACAAAAAACAAACACTATCAGAGATGCTGTAAATTGTTGGTTTCTGAGGCTGGTAATTTTAATCCTAAACCTATGTGGCCGCCCATGGCATAGTCAAAAGTTTTCACATTTGCTGTGATTTAACTGCAAAATCATGAGCAAATTCTTCTTTTTCAACAATGTAAATGATAAACTGATGCAAACTACCCAAAACTCTTCTACACAGGTTTTTAAGGGTTAATAAACTTCTCTGCAGCAGATGTACAGTGGTTCTAGGTCTTTCTTTCCTGGGATGGTCCTCATGAGAACTAGTTTCATCATAGTGTTTGACAGTTTTGGTGACTGTACTTCAGAACACATTTTAAAGTCCTTGAGGTTGCTTTGGACTGACTGGCCTTCATTTGCCACAATATGGGTTTGTTCAATAATTGTAGTAGCACTAATACTAATACTAATACTAATACACACCTCATAAATCTGATGAGAGAAAGCCATGAGTGTGCAAAGTTGTCATCAAAGCTAATTGCGGCTACTTTTAACAATCTAAAATATAAAACATGTTCTGCTTTGTGTAACACTTTCTTTTTAACTACATACAGTAATTCCATATGTGTTCTTTCACAGTTTGGATGATATCATTATTAATGTACAATGTTCAAAATACAAATCAAGAAAGACCACTGAAGAACTTCAAACATTTGACTAGTAGTGTAAAAGATGAAAACCAAATGAAATGCTAAACTCCTCTATCACTCTAATCTAAGAGATGATTCAGAGTGACTGCCTCTCAAGCAGTCCTGCCAGCAGTTAAAGTTAGGCCATAAATTAATGAATGCGCATGACAGTGTCCAGTTATCATAAATATTTTGCAATAAGTAAATTCACAGGGATCTGGCAAACAAAGCTTTTTTGTGTGATGTTGCAACTTGAGATGTTAGGAGTGAAATGCTTTAAGCGGCCAGCAACAAAGGAGTCCCGAGGCTGAACAGAAAACAATAGAATTTGTGTTTCGTGCACTGTTATGATTGGCCACACACTATTCTGATCCATCTTTTAATTTGTGCTCTAATTTCTACTCCATTCTAAACAAATCAGAAATGCCTTCAGGTAAAAAAATCAAGCAGTTGGTTGTAAATCAAAAAATCATCTACTTTTCAACTAATTCAAACTGGCACTTTAAGAGATTTCAGCAAAATACTGTGTTCATTTCAGAAATAAGTCTCCCTCAACACACTGCTTACATATAGTATTAGTAACACAATGCAGCATGTTTAGTGAAAGTGAAATAACTTGTATTGACAACAGTCTTTTTATGCCTCGTTGTTAGATTATACTCAACAATTATTTACATTCAGACAGTGCTCCGCTGGGCCTCTCTGATGGCGCCAGATGTGTCTGATTCTTGATTTGTGACGCAATTGTAAGGCCGCTATTATCCAGCGTGAAACCACAAAAAGGGGAAAATAACTTTCTCCTCTTGTTGTAATAACACCGGAGTGTAACCGACAGTTCCATCTCATCTGTGTAATAAGAGATCTGATTTGCTGGATTACATTGAAATCCTCCTCACTTGTCAGCAGGAGTAAAAATAACTGCGGTTTTCAGAATAAATCCACAGCAGGTATGTAGTTTCACAATCCTTCAGACTGTATATCACACAAGCACGCAGAAAAAGGGGAGGATGGTAGTGTATCAAGGGTGCATTAAATAAAAGGCAATTTATGTATACTAAGTGCTTCACACATTCCACTCACCATGCAAAGGCTGTACATCACCATAAAGTAATTGTTGCTCCGGTATGTTAGTCGCACGAGCCAAAAAATGCATAATGAAGAAGAAAAAAATGTGTATTAGTCGCTCTGCAGAACAGGTCGCATCTGTTCGGTGAACGCGAGTCAAACACACGCGCGATAGAAGGGAGAGCTCGCAGCTCGCCTCCTCTAGTGGCTGTCAGTGCACAAACACCATATAGTCGAATTTATTCAAAATACAAGTTGCTCCGATGTATTTGTCTCTCCCCTTGCCAGACTACGCAAAAAACCGCGACTTTTAATCTGGAAAATACGGTACATGTAGCCTGTGGCATTCCATGCAGAAGATGTAAAAAATAACACATACAGTAGCAGGGTATGTGCCTTACATTTTTCTGAACTTTTCCAGTACATTCTTGTTGCAAATGAGTTGTATTTTTAGGTTTATCGTCATGTCTGAAATCTGAGGCCATTGTCACCAACATGTTACACACGCTAACTATCTAGGGTGACATCTGCCATGCTGGGTTTTGATTGACACTTTGTTCGCCTTCTGACTTTCAAAGGTTCTGTTGGATGAATAAAGTATGTTTTTCCTGTCAGACAACTGTGGTTGTGGTTAAAAGACACAGTATGTAACATTTTCCCAAAACAACTCATGGACTCCTCCATTAATATTGCCTGTCAATCCCTGTCCTTGAGGAACCACACAGTTTTGAGATGCGGCAGGTGAGTTTACAACATGTTGGAAAGCACCAGACGATGTGCATCTGTTTGTCTATTTTGTGGCTTTATTCCTAAAATGGAAACTACCTCCTGTAATGTGTTGACATGCTCTCTTAACCATCTAGCCTCTCTCACTCTATCTGTGAGGGGAGGCAGACTTGAACAGCAAACAGATTATCCTGACAGTTGCATTTATTTTAGAATGAACTGATTTAATTCAAACAAACTTCAAGATTAGGGATGCATGATGATGGGTGATTTTTAAAAGTTAATGTCAGTCTAACAGGTGTCATGTAGTGTTTGTGCATCATCATCTGCTGACCGTGTCCAGATGTGTGCGCTGGTGTTTGGCCCGGTCACTGGAGTTACTGAAGGCCTTGAGGCAACCGGGGTGCTGGCAGATGTACGGCTTCTCTCCTGTGTGACTCCTCAGGTGGATCTTCAGATTCTCCAGACGTGAAAAGGCTTTGGAGCAGCCCTCAAACTGTCAAGACCAAAACATAAACAGCTTTTACTATAACATGACACTTGGACTACTTGTTGTATAGATATATCAATATGACATTGAATAATAAATTTTCATCAATAAAAAGACTTGGAGATGGAAACATTCTTTGGTGATTTTGAACTTTTTCCACATGAAACAGGTTCAAAACAAGTTCAGGATAAAAGTGAACAAGATGTTACAGCATGTGGCCAAAAAATGTTTAATCTTATAACCAGCACAAAACACACACTGGAAGCAACTTGGTGTTCAGTGTCTCACTTAACACAGCCGAACACCTGACAAACCTTTAGATACAGGGCCATATTAAATAAAAACACTTAAACAGATACCAAAACAGTTATTAAATTGTACACTGGAGACAGAAACTAAACTATGACTAATGTCTACACTTAAAAGTAAAATTAAATGTCCAGTGCATATAAGAGCATCTGAAAAATACGCACTATGACAAATATAATGTTATATTCATGCCAATTTGTGTGTTTTGTTCTTGACAAACCCCTTTTTTGCTTCTGTCTACTGGATTTTTTATCTTCACGTATTGTACATTCATCTGATTATACTGTACATTACAAATATAGAGAAATTTTTGAACTGCATTTCAAGTTGCCAGAAGAATTTGAAACATTAACATTTGCATTTGCATCCACCAACACATTTTCAACTGAAAATATATATACACTATATACGGCAGGTGATGGTCTTCACTCAAGTACACAAAAAATTGGGCATTTCAAGCCATAAACTGAGATTAACTCTACAGAAATAGTATCACATTTTTCTTTAAAGAAAAAGATTTGTTTTAAATGATGTTCAGACCTGTATGAATTCCATCACAGTCTGAACAGTATGAGCACCGAAGTAAATATTTTACTTCTATTTCTGTTTCCGTTGAGTATTCACAAGTTGTCATGTCAATGACAAAGATGCAAAAAAAGTGTAATGTGATATCTACAGAAGATGATTCAGATATATTTAAAAGCGACTAAAAGACTAATTCCACAAAGTGACTAAATAAGAGCTTAGTATGAACACGCTCATCTATCAAAGCTAAAACAGTGACAAAATGTCCATTTCTCCAAATTACTGTTGGGTCTTAGGTCCAGGACTTTATAAGGCCTTACTAATGCATGACTTCATTTCCTTTAAGAAGACTATGTAAAAACACCACTGTTGTGGTGATTAATTACCCAGAGGTTTAAATCACGTTTATAAAAAACATGAATGAAATATGCAACATGAGTGCGAATCAACAGAAACTGTAGTAAAGCAGAAGTATTGTCACTTTAAAATTTTAATGACTCAAACAGAAGTTGTGAAGTAGTGCTCAGAAAAATGTGTACAGTGGGCATAAAAAGTATCCACACCTGTGTTAATATGCAAGGTTCCTGTGATGTTAAAAATAAGACCACAATAAATCATTTTGAAACTTTTCCTACCTTTAATGTAACCTATGACCTGTACACTTCAATTGAAAGACAAACAAATACACAATTCCAAAAAGGGCATCATCAAAAGAACACCATACCCAGAGTGACACATGGTGGTGGCAGTATCATGATTTGCGGTTGCTTTTCTTCCACTGGAACTGGGGCTTTAGTTAAGGTGGAAGAATTATGAACAGTTCCATATACAGTGGAACCTCAGACAATGACTGATTCTGACAACGACAAATTTGGATATCGACAAAAAAAACTGCAAAAAAAATTGAACCGCATAACGATGAATTATCCAGACAACAACGTCCGGGTGACGTCTGCGTCACTTCCGGGCCAAGATGAGAATGACACGGAAGTCAGAGCGCTAGACACTAGCGCCAGTGCTAGAAAAGCTAGCGGCTAGCTAGCTCTAGCTGTGAAACAAGACTGCCTCACCATTAGCATCTATGAATCAACCAACTCCTTAATGCAGAAACCAACAGCCTGGTCCTGTGTGTCCTAGCCTCTGCCATCGTAAGCTAACTCCACTCCGGAACTGGCTACGTTGTTAGCCGTTATCCGCCTGTGCTAGCAGCCCGGACCATGTGAACATGGCGCTGCCGGGGCCGTTACCGCCTATGGTAGCAGTGCTGCCCATGTCGACACGGTCACATTGAACGTCACGTTACGCGTCGAGTTTACGAGTCGCGTGTGACGTTGATCGTCACCTTACGCGTCATGTTTACGCGTCACATTTACGCGTCGCGTGTCATGTTTAACGCGTTTACGTATTGCGCGTCACATTATACGTCACGCATCACGGTTAGGTGTGCTTCATATTATGCGTCACGTTTACACGTCGCACGTCAAGTTAACGCGCGTCACGTTACTCATCACGTTTACGCATCGCACGTCACGTTATGCTTCACGTTATATGTCACATTTACGCGTCACACATCATGTCTATGCGTCGCGCGTCACGTTTACACGTCGCGCGTCACCTTTACGCGTCGCGTGTCACGTTACGCGTCACCTTTACACGTCATCTTTCATCGCGTAACGTGACGTGCGACGCGTAAACGTGACGCGTAACGTCAGTTGTAGTAAGCAAAGTTACTCCGACTCCTTGAAATGTAAATGAACAGAAGCACTTTTTAAAAAAATCATAAATACAAATAAGATTAAAAAGCACATTAAACCAGAGAAGGTAGCAAAGTCACCAATGCTCATGAATGGATAACATAGCTTACTGGGTTTTAATATATGAAACTGTTTGAAATGTTCAATACCTATTGAAAGATCTGTACAGTACAGCTACTTCAAGTGTATGCTGTATACAGTGATAGAGAGGTGAAACATCAAGTACATATATTTTATTGAAGATGAATATATTGTATATACAATAGAGATTTTGTCTGCTCTCACACATACTGTATCTGTGGCATAACCAAAAATCTCATATGCTTTTCTTCTTCTTCTTCTTCTTTTCCTTTCAGCTGTTCCCTTCAGGGGTCGCCACAGCGAATCATCTGCCTCCATCTCA
>JAQQAE010016225.1:0-11821 GCA_029823295.1 Pseudamia nigra
GCACTGTCTAATAGTGAACAGAACTGTCTGTGATTTAACCCTTTTGCCATTATTTTGTTCACTATCTGGATAACAAGCCCACTGTGTAATATATATATGTGTGTGTGTGTGTGTGTGCATACTGTATTTGAAATTTAGTCAATGCTGCAGGGAGCCACAGCAGGGGGGCTGAAGAGCCACATGCAGCTCCAGAGCCGCGGGTTGCCGACCCCTGACCTAAAGCATGCGATTTCCCCTTTTTTCGTTCTGATCTAGACTAATGTCAAACACATTTAGATATAGACACATTTCAAAATAGCCCCAGAAGACACCCATTTCATTGACTGTCTGACACAAGATCACTGCTGAAAGAGTTGCTGTTCAGAGTGCTGCATTACAGCATATTCATGGAAATTGAATGGAAGGGCAAAGTGTGGTTGCACAAGCAACAGGGAGGATCATAGCCTTTAGAAGATTGTCAAGAAAAGCTGAAACAACTTGGGGGAGCTTCACAAAGAGCACTGAGGCTAGAGACGGTGCATCAAGAGCCACAACACACAGACATGTCCATTTCCATGGAAATGAACCAAAATTGTTGCATCCTCAGTGTCAAGTGACAAAGAAAGTGGATCCAATCCACATGTTCTCATTTTAAACTTGAAAAATTGCGTCCAGCAGTCATTGTACAACTGTCTGAACACCTGCTGTCCCCTGTCCAGCTTGTTGCTTCACTGTAAGAGACTGTCTACCGTCTAGAAATACCCTTGACCAAGTTTATTCTTTTTACCCTAATATCCAATCAACTGGTAGTTAGACCAATATGGAAAAACCTAAATCTATATAAGTTGTAAAATTTCTTTTGTTCAGGCAGCCAACAGGCAGCAAGGATTGGACATATGTATGTCTGTTGTCTCGTTTATTCTTACATATGTAACAATATATTCTGCTTTTAACCCCATTCCAGTAACTCTTGTGTTCTTGATTCAAAATTGTGTCCAGAGTGCTAGAAAACTTCCATGACACAAGGAATTCCTGAACCAGAGATGACAGACCCATCTTACCTGAGCTAAGGAGAAGAAGGATTAGACCATCACTCTTTGGTCTAAAGTCAGATCAAGGTTAATTTTACATTTCATTTGGAAATCAAGGTCCCAAAGTCTGATGGAGAAGTGGAGTCACACAAAATCCAGGTTGCCTGAAGTCCGCTGTCAGTGATTTATCAATGTAGCAGTCCGCCAGGAGGTTTTAAAGCACTTCATGCTCCCATCTTCTGATGAGCTTCATGGAGATGCTGATTTCCCATTGCAGCAGCACTTGGCACCTGACCACAGTGCCAAAACTACTGTGAACTGGTTTGCTGACCTGATTATTATTGTACTTGACTGTCTGGCCAATTTGCATGACCTGAACATAAAGAATATACAGTATGAAGTACTGTCAAGAGGAAGAGAAGAGACACCAGACACCACAATACAGATTATCTGACAACCAATACACCTCAGCAGTGCTACAATCTGATTGCATCCATGCTACACTGCACTGATGTAGTATTCTGTGCAAAAGGAGCCCCAACAAAATACTGAGAACATACAGCAGTGCTTGAAAGTTTGTGGACCCCTTAGAACTTTCTATACCCTATTTCTGAATAAATACTACCAAAAACAATACCATATATTCACACAAGTCCTGGAAATAGATGAAGAGAACCCAATTTAACAAATGAAACAAAAATATTATTGCTGGTCCTTTATTTATTGAGGAAAATGATCCAGTATGATAAATCTGTGAGTGGCAAAAGTATGTGAACCTCAGTACCAAGTTTGACCTCCCTACGTAGCAATAACTGCAGATAAAGACATTATACCGGTAAATGTTGATCAGCCTGGAGTAATTTCAACCAATTCCTCCAACGAGAACAGCTCAAACTCTGAGATGTTGGTGGATTTTCTCATGAATTGGTCACTTCTGGTCCTTACAGAATATTTCCCTTGCTTCAAGGTCTGGACTTTAATTTGGCCAATTAATACCATTAACTTTGTTCTTTAACTATTCTTTAGACAACCAACATAAGCTCTGCAGTTATTGCTGCAAAAGAGGGTGAAACCAGATACTGACTGCAAAGGGTAACATACTTTTGCCACTCGTAGATTGATACTAAATTTTAAAAAATGCTTGAAACATTTGGTTTATATGTAGTGAGTATAGAATAAACACAGTTCCAAATATTCATAAAAAGTTTCTTAAATATCTATCAAAAATTCTTAAGCAAAATTAAATAATTTAGATTTTTGGGATACACCCATAAAATGTAGAATAAATTTGACTTCACACATATAGACCACACTTCCAACCTAAATGGTCACTGCTTATATTTTCATTGAATACACATCACTTTGGTATCAATTAAAAAAACTCATGCCTTCTGCTAAACATGTGTCACTTAATCCGAGTGTTACTGTGCTGAATAAAAGCAGAAAATGGGTTTTATCATTTCAACATAATTGATTACTTAGACCTGGCTAATACAGCTGGAATTATCTTAAACATCATGTATCATTTACATCTTTTGCATCATGTATCTCATAAATTTTTATGTCATATTCATATTTTATGTCTTTGTGTCTCTCGTCATTTTGTCTTTTGCATCTATTTCTGTTTAATCTCGTCACATTGCAATTGTTACTTTTCACTTAACATATTTTACAGATTTTACATCTTTACACTGCTGGGTTTTTCACCTTATGTTGTTTTTGTCTTTGTATATTTTGCTTCTTTTTATGTTTTTGTAAATTTTTTCTTTTAGACTGTAATGTCTTGGCATGTTTCATGTCTTGTTTTCATGTTTTTATGTTATCATCAGCGACTTTTGCATTTTCTTCAATCATTTCATTTTTATTTTGCATAATTTGTACCTTTTATGCATCTTTTAAATTATTTTATCCATCTTCTTACATCTTTGTTATTTTCATTTGTTTTTTGCATCATGCGTCATTTTTTGCGTCATTTTTTATGTCATGTTATCTATTACATCAAATTCACTCTTCTGGCGTCTTATACATTTGTGTCTCCTCACCAGTGAAGACCTGGAGAAGTTTTTCTTACAATGTTCACACCAGTATGGTTTCTCGCCTGTGTGGACACGTTCGTGTATTGACAGATCTCCTCCGGTGACAAAAGCCTTGTCACAGTATGTGCACCTGTAGCGTTTGTCTCCAGTGTGGGTACGTTCATGTATCTGAAGTGAACTGTGAGCACTTAAAATCTTTCCACAGTGCTTACAGGAGAAGGTGATTTCTTTAGTGTGAATGTTCCTGTGCCGTTTGTAGACGACCAGGTGAGCAAACTTCTTTCCACAGTACTCGCAGCAGTACCGCTTCTCTCCAGTGTGGATACGGAAGTGGGAAATTAGTTCTTTCCGCAGAGTGAAACGTTTCCCACAGTAACTACAGCAATGATGCTTCTCTCCAGTATGAAGAAGCTGGTGATTATTGCGGTGAAATTTATCAGAGAATGTCTTTCCACACTGCTCACATGTGAATGGCTTTTCACCAGTGTGGACTCTCAGGTGGCGTTTTAATAAACTCGGTGCATGGAAGTCTTTGTCACAGATGTCACAGTGGTGACCTCCCTGCACACAAGCAACAGAAAAAAAGACAACCATAAGTTCAATTGCATGTTACCACTATTCCCATTCTTTGCATCATATGTCAGTTCATTTTACTCAATTACTACCAGTCACAAGCAAAACATTATGTGAGGTCACAACAATCTTGACATTTGGCCAAACAATTTTATCCCCAAGTCCATGTTTGTGCCAAATTAATACTTTTCAGGCAGTAAAAAGAGCAACAGCTGCTATAAGCATTTCTTTTCTGTTTTTACAGATGTGTCTTGCCTGGCAGCTTCTGATTGGGTTGGATTTCGCACTTGATACGCAAATATACCAGCTCCTTTACTGCACACACATAGTGCAGGTGTTTATTGTACGTTGAACAGACTGCCTATGTAATGCTTCTCTGTCAAATGCACTGTTCTGGTTGGAGGCTGTTCAAAGGCAACCACTGGCTTTTTTAAGGTGGAAAGTTTTCTGCCTTTAGCTATTTTATCAATTGTAACTGCCATAATGAACCAGTCACTTCACCTTACAAATCCATATGATATCTTGACCATTCTGTTTGTATTACTTTTTTCGCCTGAAACAACACTGTGGCAGCAACTGAATCAACAGGTGTTTTAACACATTTATTAATTTCCACCAACAAATCGACATGACATTTCAGCTGAGTAGGCATGCTTCCCAGAAAGTGGGCAAGTACGTCCAACATCAGTACAGAATGCAGCCTGGCTGATGATACCGCAATGTGTCCTGGAATTCAACCCAAGGCTGTTGAGACCTTGCATTAGTGCTGATCAGATTTGACCGGCTTTACCAGGGTGGATGTTATTGCAATCTCTGGACAGGGCCTTTGACACTGAGACAAAATGTTATGCGACTCACATTTCATGGTTTTTCCAATGTTCATTACAGGCTGTGAAGTGAAACCTGCCTCATTGTGTTTCTCTGCAGTTCATTAAGTCTACATGCTGAATGGATACCTGAATGGATTCAGCCCTGCCTTTGGCAGCCCAAGACAGGTTTTTTAGCTCAGCAATTTTTGTGTAAATATTTAATGGATGTGTTAGTTTTGTGGATATTTATTTTATTTTATCAATAATTTGTTATTTTTTGTTAAATGCTTTACATCATTTTGTTTTGTTCTGTCATAGCTTATTTTTTATTTACAAATAAATGTTAAAAAATCCAAATTAAGAAAACATGTACATTATTAAGTATTATGCATTTTGTTATTTATATACATTTAAATAGTAAAAACATTAGAAAAATTGTATTATGTGGATTTTTTTCTTTTTGGGTCTGAGCCAAAAAGTACAGGAAACACTGATACAACCTATAATGGTAGGTTTTAAATGTGCACTTAAGCACAGAATAATCAGCAAAAAATTAATTGGTACGAAGGACTGCAGTTTGCACTGGTAGAGAAGATGTTATGTCATGATTAGGACAAAGGGACAACATACTTGTGAATCCCCTTTGAACATTTACAGGAGCAACATCCTACATTTGTTTAAGTTGCAATTTTGTAGTGTGTGCTTTTTTGTTTTCTACATTAAGGGCTGTTTATACTAGCTATGATGGAAAACTACACTGATGACAGGTTGCATGTACCAGGCTGCTGTGGCAGCAGAGTATGTACCTTCCAGGAGCCTGGCACCCTTTAGCATCATAAAACCTCTTGCACTAACATTCAATATGTAGCCAGCAGATGTCACTCTTTTTGTTACATCAAATATTTCAACATAACGTGAGTCACTAAATGCAACTGTCTCAAAGTGGATCAGTGTTTCAGAAAGCTTCAGTTTCACCATCACTACTGCAGCCTCAGCACCCTGACTGAGTACATTCCAGCTCCTACAAAACATGAACGCAAATAGTGACCAAAATAAATACATTTTTGTTGAACTGCTCATTTTGGATAATATCTGAGTAACTTACCTTGTCCTTTAATTTCAGGTACTCCCACTTCGTTTTGACTCTAGCCGGACTAAGGATCCCCTGCAGCCCGCATTCTTTGACAAATGCCCTTGAAGCAAACAGTTATATTTACAATTACAACAGAGATGACCAAAGGCAAAGTATCAAACACAAAAAAGAGCAGAATGTTAGTTAACCAATTCAAATTTAAGACTTTTGAGACCTTTTCAGAACATTTCATGTTCATGTTAATAGCCATGCAATTCAAATTAAATGACTGACATGCCAATTATATAAAAAGTCTACCTGAAATGTATATTACTGAATTTAGAGAATTTCAAGTATCTAATGACCCACAGCAGCTCTTTTGTTGAACTTACTCAAATCCTTTGGTGGTTGAATTGCGTTTGCGTGTGAACAGGCTTTCGTTTGCTGCTCGCCAGCAGATCAGCTTTTCAGTCAGCTCATCTGTCCCTGGTAAATAACCAATAATTAATTAGAATCAATGAAAAAATACACAAAGGAATACAATCTGCAGTTGGTAAAATCATCACCAGCTGCCACTAGATCCTGGAAACTGAACTCTGAATTTAAAGTCTATAACTGTGATTATCAACTGGTGGCCCACGGGCCATACGCAGCATGCAGAGCATATATAAATTCAAGTATTATGTGGAGAAAATAATGTGGTTTGCTGTATAGGATATTACGGAAACGCATTGTATGTATCGAACAAAAAAATAAGACCCACTATCTCGTAATTACGACTTTCGGATCTCGAAATAGATACATCTGTGGTGCATTCACTGCCCCTCGGTGTCGTAACTAACCACTGTTTTTACGATATTTATATCCATGAAGCATCCTGTACTTGACTGCTCCTGCAGGAGGAGGTGGACTCTCCCCCTGAACAATCCCTATGATTTCAGACATCTTCATAATATTAATGCTGTCCTCACTAAGAAGCATTACTTCCCAGTGGCTCAGTCCGGGAAAGAAATAAAAGCAAATTAACTCTGACAGCACCATGTTCCTACGGTCTGCAGCAAAGAAGAAGAGATTACTGAGAACATTTTTCGCAATCACGAGATTTATTCTCGTAATTGTGAGAAAAGACCTCTTAATTACGAGTTACAGTACGTCATAATTATGAAAAAAGATCTTGTATGAGTTACGGAGTCTAAAAATACTTTTTCTTCAGTGAATGCAACGCGCCGCTGTAGGATACACAGTGCTGCGAAAAAGTACAGTATTTGCCCCTTCCTGATTTCTATTTTTAGTGCATTTGTCACATTTAAATGTTTCAGATTTACCAAATTTTAATTCAATACAAAAATAAATAAATACAAAACGCAGTTTTTTAAATGATTATTTCATTTATTAAAGAAAAAACTATACAAACTTACCGAGCCCTATATAAAAACGTTTTGTCACACCAACTATATTTTGATCATTTTTTTCTGTTCAGTTTCTTGATTATTTTGAACAGATAACATAGATTATATATTTTGTTGCTTATTTTACAATCTTCCTGGTTCTTTCGCGCCTACAGGTTGAACAATTACAAGTCAAAAATCTTTAATAGTGTTTTCATCAAACGCTCTAATCAGGACATACTAAGCTTATCTAATATGTAGACATTACTCATTTTTTCTCTAGGTTGGACACACATTGCGCCTCCTTTTTAAAAATTCTGTCCCAACGACCGTGTAGTGTGTGACATGGTTCTAAGATTAGATTTAAATTAAAATAGTAAAATAATCTATCTCTCTGTAGGACTGGGTTTATAAGTACGGCGTTACACATACTGATGACAGGGCATGCTAGCCCATTTTTTAAAAAGTCAGTCTGAATGCATTTCAAGTTTAAAACATACTAAACTGTATTGTGTGTGTATAAAAAAATTAATTAAGCGAATACATCCGCAAAAGTTCCCAACAGCTCGTGCTCAGCCGTGGTTTACATGGCGCTGAGTGAGCACACTTTTCCCACCGTAAGATGGCGGTGGCTCATTAGCATGTCTTCCACTGCAGTGAGCCGAACGGGTGGCCGCTCTGGTGTTCTTTAACTCTATGCAACCTCATCAATGTGAAACCATTTACTTACACCTGAATCGAACTGTCACTGAAGCCGCAGCTGCACTCATCTGCTCGCCTTCTGCCATTATTGTTGTTGTCGTCGTCGTCACCGCCGCATTGCATTGTGGGATACTTATGTTGTCGGTGTCCGGTGCATGTATGTATACTGTAAACAAACAAGAACACTTACTGGAACATTGCGTTTAGTCACTTGGTTGCTGGTTTCATGCGACCGACCAAAAAGGTTCACATATGATATTAGTTAAATGATTAGCATATTTATGGCAGAATTAAGGAGACAGGAAGAAGTATTCTTGCGCATGCGTGGATAACATCGGGTGTCCAGTGTCGATGAGAGGGCGGATGGTCAACACTGTGAAACGAACCGTTTTCTGGTTGTTAATTGAGTGCAGGCTATTGCAAGAGAGGATTATGTTTATGAATCATGTTTGTGTCACCAGTAAAGATACAACAAGCTGAGTTTAATGCTAGTTTCGTCTCACAGGACGAGTGTGTTTGTTGACGTCGCAGAGGGACGAACGCTTCTGACTAAGAAATATGACTTCAACACAAAAGGTGAATATATCATGCTCTCGATTCGTGTTTCTAATGGAATAATAAGTCAGATTGATGTGAAAGACGACAGACTTATTTTGAAACCGTTTTGGAGGGTAAAAAAAAGTGATGGATACAAACCTAGCTGATTTAAAATGCTGTCAGATAAGCAATGTCATTTTCTGTATGAGTACATCCCATTGGGTTTGTTTGGATGTACATAGAGAGAATTGTATACAAAAGAGGATCATCTGATTGATATAGATTTATTATGGTACTGTAAGCTGACTGATTACTACAGTGCAGTGAAATCTATTTATCATTGTACAATTACCCCAGGCAGCAAAAATCTACTGTTTTTAAAAAAATGCTTTCTCTTCAGCACAGCTCTGTTTATTATGTGACTGACAATAGTTCAGTGAATTCACATGTCAGCCATTTTATGTATTTTAATTTTTAATTGTAACTTTTCTTCCTAAAATCAACGTGTGGACCATTTTCATAATCTTTCTCCGTCAGCACTGTCAGTGTGTGCTGGTGGATGGCTGCACAGATGCAGCCTCTTGTCTGGATTTTCTATTTTCTTTTTATTTTGGTTTAATTTTTGGCTCTACTGCATTGCTGAGCTGAGAGCTGCATATTATGTCTCAAGCCAATCAGTGTGGGACAGTGCTGTTGGGGCAGTTGCCACTCCTCACACTCACAACATAAACACAAAAGTGAGCCATTTTGGTTATATTTCCCTGTAATATGGTCATTTATATGTGCTAGAGTGTGTAAAAGCCTTCAAAGGCTTAAAAAAAATCACAATATGTCTGTTTTATGATTTTTCATCAAGTCATAATATGAATTGGATCAAATCTGGCAATTCAGGGTAAGTTATTTTTCATTTGTGCTGAAAGAATAGCAATTGCAGTGATTTTTTTTAAAACAATAATACACTGGTGTTTAAGTACTGCTTAAAGGTCATCAGTGATGGTGACTGAGAAATTTAAAAGTGCTCATCATCTCAACCTGTGTATCATTTATAGTGAGAGGGAGATGGAATACTTGTGTTAAGCTAAAATCAATGACAATTTCCTTTGTTTTGGAGTTAAATTATTGTTCTCACTCTACTTGGCTAGATTCTCCTCTGACCCCTGGCAACATGGTATTTTTGCCCAGACAACTGCAGCTCATTCTGTGTTCTCTTTTTTTGGCTTATTCTCCGTAATCCCTAAAGTTGTGTATGAAAATCCCAGTAGATCAGCAGTTACTGAAATACTCAGAGCAGCCCATCTTGCACCAACAACCATACTGTATTTAAAGTCATTTCCATCCATTTTCCACCCCTTCATCCTTGCAAGGGTTGAGGGGGGGGGGGGTACTGGAGCCTATCCCAGCTGACTTGAGGCGAAGGCGTTTAAAGTAATTTTTATCACTGTTTTTCCCCAGTCTGGTGCTTGACTTAAACTTCAGCAGTTCATCTTGACCTGGATGCCTACAGTAAATGCATTGAGATGCTGTCACGTGATTGGCTGATTAGTGATTTGTGTTAACAAGCAGTTGAACAGATGTAGAAAATCAAGTGGCCCTATAAAACTGACTTTTTATCACTTGTTTATTGTTTTTTCTCGTTATATTGTTTTTCTCTATCTGCAGGAAGTTCCCCCCTTTGAGGACTGTGACAAAGAGTTCAGTACAGAAAATCAGTTAAAGGCTCATCAGAGAGGTCACACTGGACACAAACTGCATGCATGTGAGTTTTGTGGAAAAACATTCACATCAGCAAGTAACAAACATCGACACCATCGTATACACACTGGAGACAAATTGTATGTTTGTGAGGAGTGTGGAAAAACATTCACTCAGCTGTCAAACCTCAGTCGTCACCAACTTATTCACACTGGAGAGAAGCAGCATTGCTGCAGTGACTGTGGGAAACGATTTATTCAGCGGGTGGACCTTGTAGCCCACAAACGTATCCACACCGGAGAGAAGCCGTATAGCTGTGAGCAGTGTGGCAAGCGTTTCGCCATCCTGAGTAACTACAAAGTACACAGAAATATTCACACCAAAGATGCTACCTTCCCCTGCAAGCACTGTGGGAAGACGTTAACAACCTATAGTGGACTACAGACTCATGAACGTGTCCACACTGGAGACAAACGCTACAAATGTAAATACTGTGACAAGGCCTTTGTCAAGTCATCAGAGTGCTCAACTCATGAGCGTATCCATACTGGAGAGAAACCATACTGGTGTGACCACTGTAAGACAAACTTCACCTGGTTGAGCCAAGTCAGGAGGCACCGGTGTGAAGGAGACCAAAGTGCTGGATACTCAACAAATTGTCAGCAGTGAACATTCATGGTTGGACACTATTTTAAAAGCTTTTCATATTTTATTCACTAAATGTTTTTCAGTGATGTTAAATGTTGTGAATTTTCCTTTTGTAGTAGGCAATATGGACAAATAATTGTATCACATTGTATTTTGTTAATATTGCAATCATTTTTAAGTGACTGTTTGCAGCTTGAGTGTCCAAAGCCAGCAGTGATATATACATCTATACAGTCAGTAGTTGTATAAGAAATGAATATATGTATATCCTGTCATGAATAACACAGACGTACAGTATGTGGAAGGTGAATGTTTTAACAACTCTTTATTTATCAGGTTAGAAGTTAAAAACAATACAAATGAAACAAAATATTTAAATACAAGAGATGATTGTGAATCTCTTCTAAAAATGGTATTGAAAGTTAAATGAGAACGTGTCAGACAACACTAAAATTAAGTGGTATGAAATAACAGTGAGTTATATCTCTGCAATGTTTGAACTACTAAGGTAGGAGCAGTGTTATGTTTGTGTTGAAACACATGGTAAAGAAAGGATGTGTCCCACTGCAAAACAGAACAAGGTCGAGAACAGGTTGATTTAAGATTTTCCTTCATAAAACAGGTTACAACTGTGCAAAATCAAACTGCCTCATTGCAGCCAGTTCTTTGACACTTCACTCATAGTTGCTTCAGTAAATACATTGCATGACAATCTGAACATTTTCACACTTTCAACAGAAATCTGCAAGATGATGCTCGACTTATACTCTATCATGTGTCACTCAGTCTACAGTGCTGCCTTGTGACATTATTAAACCACCTAGAATTTTTGCTCCACATCAGTGTATGGAAATGCATTTTTTTTCTGCAAGATTTCAAAAGTTTCCATCAGTGTCACTTGACGTTACTGGGTCCTATCTTATATATTCCGTACAGAGTACACAATATATGACCTATGTGACCACAATGAAGGCAAGAACCAGGACTCTGCAATGAGGATAATGCAGAAATACCTTAACAAACAAACAACTTGCAATTAATGGCTACATATCTTTGACAGAAAATGTTCTGGTAACCTGGTTTAAACTTCTTTTGTATGCATATAAATGTGACATTTGGATGCATTTTTGTAAGAGTTTGAATTCCTATAAAATAGATGGGTATTAATGCCAATTTTAACATCAGGGAGGTGAAACTTTCAAACCACAAAGCTGTGCCTTTATTTTTACCTCCACCAAAGAGATAAGGGTATGAAATAACTGTAATGTAGTAAAATGAATAATGTGATGGTGAAATGAGGCACTGCTTAGTCACTACACAAAACCAACAAGGAGGTTAAAATGTAAAAAAAAAA
>JAQQAE010016226.1:0-11820 GCA_029823295.1 Pseudamia nigra
CCCTGGCGGAGTCCAACCCTCATGGAAAATGAGCCAACTTACTGCTGGCAATGCGGACCAAGCTCTGACATTGGTGCATCCAGCACCCCATATTTTCAGAGCATTCCCCACAGAAATCCCCATGGGACATGGTTGAATGCCTTCTCCAAGTCCACAAAACACATGTAGACTGGTCCACGGCCAAGACAAAAACCACACTGCTCCTCCTGAATCCAAGGTTTGACTGTCTGATGGATCCTCCTCTCCAGTACTCTGGAGTAGACCTTACCAGGGAGGCTGAGGAGTGTGACACTCCTATAGTTGGAACACACCCTCTGGTCCCCCTTCTTAAAGAGGGGAACCACCATCCCAGTCTGCCAATCCAGAGGCACTGTTGAAGAGGTGTGTCATACAAGACAGCCCCACATCCAGAGCCTTAAGGAACTCCGGGCAGATCTCATCCACCCCCAGGGCCTTGGCACAGAGGAGTTTTTTGACCACCTCGATGATTTCAATCTCAGAGATAGGAGAGCCCACCCCAGAGTCCCCAAACTCTGCTTCCTTGAAGGAAGGCATGTTGGTGAGTTTGGGGAGTTCCTCGAAGTATTTCCCCCACGATCCACGCCCCTAGTCGAGGTCAGCAGTGCCCCGTCTGCAACATGTACAGTGTTAATGATGCACTGCTTCCCCCTCCTGAGACACCAGATGTTGGACCAGAATTTCCTTGAGACCATCCGGAAGTTGTTCTCCATGGCCTCACCGAACTCTTCCCATGCAGGAGTTTTTGCTATGGTGACCGCCAAAGCCATATTCTGCTTGGCCTGTCGGTACCCATCAGCTGCCTCCGGAATCCTATCCGGTCAAGGCCGGATAGGACTCTTTCTTCAGCTTGACAGGTTCCAGATCATCTCCAGTATCTAATGGGTTCATTCTTGGCCCAAGGGCTATACCTCTGGTGAAAATATCAAAATCGGTCCAGTAGTTTTTGTGTAATTCTGACAAACCAACATGAATACATAACCTTCTTGGCGTAATTAAATGGCTAGAATGCTGTGTAAAATGTAAATAAAAATAGAATGCAATGCAAAGTCTCATAAACCTATGTTTCATTCTCAGTATAATAGAAACAACATATCAGATGTTGAAGCTGAGACATTTTACCATTTTTCATGGAAAACACTAGTTTTAGATGTAAAGATGGTCAGTGGTTCACCAATCTGCAACAAACTGTCTAAAACGGTGGAACCATTTAAGAAAAATGTTCTTCACTGTGAAATTGAAGACTTTGAAGATCCCACCATCTACAGTGTATAATATCATCAAAACATTTAGAGAATCAGGAGGAACATCTGATATGTTGTTTATGTTCTGTTTGGAATAAAATATTGTTTTTATGAGATTTGCAAATCATTGCATTCTGTTTTTATTTACATTTTACACAGCATCCCAACTTTTGTGGAATTGGGGTTGTACACTGTGTCTTTCCAGACTCACTTGCAGCTGATGGAGCCTTTGCATTCATCATTCAGTTTTTTTTAAACCAGCCACTCAAGCTGGTGCTGATCCAAAGGTATTTTAGCCTCCTGCAATGACAGACAACTGAATTATTTCCACTGATGCAATAGATGATATGAAGACAGAATTAACAAACCACTCCTCTGGCCTGCATGGCTTTACGGAAGTCAGCTGTCATTGTCTCGTCTTTATCCAGACTCTTGAAGAAATCTCTCACATTCTCATGTCGATCCTCAAAGGATTTCTGTGAAAGAATGAATTCAGCACTATTCTGACTTACATGTGATCAACAAATCAAAAATAACAGGTAACACAAGCTACAATAAAATATTATGTAAAACTATGTAGCTGCAAATGGTAATAAAATATCATACATCATGATAAATAAATAAAATAAGAATAAGCCTCTAAATAAAAGCCAGATGAAATAGTAACTTTTAATGTGATGTTTAAAAATTATTATAGTGAATACAGTATATCCCTGTCACGAACACGCTGTTCTCCAGTTTCCAGCCTGAACCCTGACCTGAAAGATGGTGCAGGCTGAGAGGTTCCTGGTGACTTGGTACCGGATGTTCAGAACCTGCTTCTTTTTACGGACGTCATCTAGCAGCTCCACAAAGGTCTCATCCACAAGCACTGTCTGCATTCAAACACATACAGGAAATGTATTGGAAGAGGTACTGAAATGCATTCATACTTATCATGTGCAAGGATGATGGGCTTACTGCGATGTCAACTTCCTCCAGCGCTGAATTCATGTGGTTCTGAAGAGTCTGGAGCAGAATCAGAGCTCCAGTACATGTCACAGGGTTATGGGAGAGCTAAACAAGGTAAAAAAAACTCACATTCAAACCAAAATGTAGCAGAAAAAGAGTACTATTCAACCAGACAGACATATTTGATGACATGGTTTTGTGTCTAACATTTAGTGGCATTAGAATATAGTTACATCTTAATTACATATACCATAATCTGCTTAAAGTGAGAAATGTTTTTATTACCTTGTAGAGAGTATACATCCTACATAAAGGCGCATTATTTAATGTTTATTTGTCTGAATGTGGACCAGAGTTCCAGAGTACCAGATCTCTTTAATTAACAAGCACAAAACAAACACTGGATCTTAAGAGGGCCTTTTTAGGGCACTGAGGAAGAAGTCCGGCAATGATTAAATCCTCATATTCATTATTAGATATCACAAAAAATTTGCAGATTCAGAGGTTTGTTGGCAGAAAAAGAATGTTATACAAATAAGAATGTTTTCATTAGTGTCCAATCACTTGAGAATAATAATAAGTATGTTTTTGTTACATTTAACTAAATCGCTTATATCTACAGGAGCCTGTCAGACAGTGCAGATGCTCTCAGCTGGGAGCTTCAATCTGTTAATGTTACAGCAGTTGTTGCTGATCCACCTGTACCTACAACCCACCAACTCTCCAGGAGAATCAGAGGGTCATGGAGCACCTAAAGGGTACTAGGGCATCTGGTGTCTATGGCATCCACTCAAGGCAGTGGATGCTGCCATCGTCCCATGGTTGAACACACTGCTCAGTGTGGAGCATGGTTGTCATCCCGTCTGAGTGGAAAAGGACTGGAATGGTGATACTCCAGCATGTCGAACAGTCTGGTATCACACCATAAAAACTGGTATCACACCCAAGAGACCGAGTGTGGTACATAACCTGGCATTTTGAGTTCTCACCAAGTGCATGTGAAAGTTCAGTTGACAGCTCTTTGCAGCCTACACTGATTTTCTCAAAGTATTTGATTTGGTGTGTCCTCCAGAGGATTCCACTTTTCAGCTCTTGCATGGACTGGACTATAGGGAGGGTGGCGTACAGGATGAGTTGTGAAGCCTCCTTTGGTGAAGAAAAATAACTGATCTTCATTTCATTGATGCCATGAACACTGAGGAAATTGTGGACATCCTCATAGTGACACGTGAAATTGACATGTGAGGCAGAACCGTTAGAGCTGTGTCTGTTTGTGGGGATTGTCAACTTCACTTCGCCTTCAGTCACTGTTCACTGATCTCTGCAATGTAATTCACCATTGGACTGGTTGCCAGGCAGAAGTCAATCCTTGATATGAACTTATACAGGGGGAAAAGAATTACCTGAAAACGACTGTGTGACATTCTTGTTATTTAAGCTGTGAATTTTTTACCTTTGTTCTCCCGGTCTTACTGGGTTCTTGTGAGGTCAGGATGCCGTCCGTGGGACAGAAGTGACTGAACTCCTTGATTACGTCTTGCCTTTGTGCCAGATGAGACAGTGTTGAGAAGGACAGGAATACAAAGGGCCAGATATTTGATCTAGGAGCACTGAGTCTGCTTCTATGGGCACTTGGCCTGGTACCTGTCGGTGGACTCCACCCACCACATTCTGTGTGTTATAGATTCAATGCACTGGATGAGGCCAGTGGGGCGACGCCAGGCAATGTGGTTTGTGCAGATGGGATGGAACATGAAGGAATCTTCCATGTGCTTGTCAGTGGCCTGGTCAGTGGCAAGGAGATGGCTGCAGGGGTGAATACACCATGTTTATGCAGCAAAGTGCAACATTAGTGGTGTACGCTCCCTCCCTTAGAATCAACAAACCTAACTTTGGTTCTGATGAAAGCCTTGACATTTTGGCAGCCACTGGTTGCTCTTTTAAATCCCCTTGGGCGGATAGGGTTACATTAGTGCTATTTAACTTTTTTGCAATCAACATCTTTGCTGCTAGATGCCGCTAAACCCTACACACTGTACCTTTAAGAAATGTTAAGACCAACAAGTTGTCCCTGTTCTGTGTTGTCACCTTGAGGATCTTCAGGGTTCTGTTTTGTGCCAGGCCCTCACAGAGCAGTTCCACAGCCCGGTCGTCTATTCGGTTATGGCTCAGGTCCAGGTGTATGAGCGTGTTGTTCCATTTCAGTGCCTCACCCAGTGACTCTGCCATGGTGTGGTTGAAGCCACTGTATGCCAACCGAAGCTGCTTCAGAGTCGAGTTCACCTGAGGGAATGAACATGGGATGGACCAACAAATGTGATGAAAAAGACGTCTGAAGTGTCTGAATCCAGAGTGAAGGATGTGAAAGTGTTTTGTGTCACCTTCAAGCCGTTGCACAAAGCCACTGCACCCTTCATACAAAGGTGAAGCTCACTCAGATTCAGCACTTCTAAGCCTGCATTTCTCGCTGTAACAAAAAAAAATAAAGATGTAAACAGTTAATAATATTCACATAGATGAATATGGCAGAAGGTGCATTTGGCACAAAAACAGCTGCTAGAAATATCCTTCAAAGACCTACTTTTTACTTTATTACTTAGAATACATTTCAGAGCCTAGACTTTTTTACTTTTCCTGCAGCAAAGGTGTTGAATTAGTTCTTCTACCTTACTGTTATAAGAGTAAAGAATGTGTGGACCGGTTAGGACACCTGTATTGTACCTAGCATATGACCCAGATGTTCTCCGCCATCATCACTGAACCTGTTGTAACTAAGGTCCAGCTCTTTCAGCATAAAGTCCCCCTGCGAACAAAGAAAAAGTGACATTACGGACCATTCTTGCCCCATTTTGTACAAACACCAGTGGTCTCTTACCATGCAATACACAGAAGATGCATTTTTCCATATTTTACGTGTGGTTAATACAACATAGAACAGTTTCATCAAAGGCCCCTTACTGCTGAAAAGAATCTATGTCAGGTTGTGAGGTTTTTGTGAAGTCTTTTGTATTCAAAAGCTTGAGACTATGAACTTCCTCTGTTCTGTCAGTCCTGACGAATCCACATAGTAAGACGAATAACACAAAAAAACAAGCCATTTTGAATTTTTGTTACTTGTAACATCAAAAGCCAAAACCAATCACAATCAAGGTAAAATGCATTTGCTCCCCCCCAACCAACCAGCCATCCTAAATTTGAATTTGAAATTTCAAACTAAGAAATCATATTTAAGGCACTATTTGCCCGGCCCCTAATCAGCACACGTAGTTTGGTCGACGCCATTACTGTAAGTATTTAATAGGCCCATATAAGCTAAATTGTACAGATCTGTAAGTGTCACAATATGGGATTGTGATATGGCTTAGGCATGCAACAACTTGTTTAGGTTTAGGAAAAAGGGGTCAGGTGAAGTATAGACAGAAAACACACAAATCATGACTATTCCAAGGGGCAAATATTGGGGCTGTTCAGTGTGTGAACCAATGTGAAAGTAACTTTATGTTATAATTCCACCGCTTGGCCGCTGGGGAACCGATCATCCGGCTCCAAGAAAGTTTTGTCCCATAGAGATACATTGGACTTCTATCTGAAAATACTAAGCGAATACATTTTTTTCATGGGTCATCATGGTCTCAAATGTTTTATTTGGACCCTCTAATAAGTACCGGTAATGTGGTGGTCCATCTTTAACTTTTGACTTTCTTATTAAGATATTATGGCAAATAATCTGACAAATGACTGCCGGGCTGGGGTTTGATTGACATGTCGCTGTAGCAGCAGCTCGCTATCGCAAAGTCGGACCAATTCGGACCTTCATATGTTCTATTTATTCAATATGTTCATAGTTATACATGACATACACTTGACTGCAGCTGTGGGTAAATGTTTACACTAACACTGTGATATGACTTTGTTTGACACTGCGTGGTGAAGTTTTACTGCATCAATCAGATAGCGGCTAATGTTAGCTCTCCCATGAGCCCCCACTTTGTAAGCCCCGCTGCCGTTCGTCCAAATATGGTTACATCCTGTTTTTGGCTCCAAGATGCCGACCAAGAAGTGACAAGTCAATTGGCCTCAAAACAGCCCTTCAGAAACCAATGGGTGACGTCACAGTCACTTTGTCCATAATATATACAGTCTATGCTCTAATCCCAGTCTCCTGGGTGGAAATTAAGAGTCTTGTTGTACTGTTAAAGACTGCATAAATCATCCTAAACCTTGGGTCAGGACTCACAGGGGTGTTACAGAAGAATTTATTTGTGTTGCAAAACAAATGTGTATTTCAGGCAAAGAACTAGAAAATTGTCAATCTCTGAAGAGCTTGCGTGGGATTGCGGAGTCAAAATAGTTGAACTTGCTGGAAAAGTGCAAGAATTAAATTAACTATTCAGTAGGTGGTAATCAGAGGATCAGAGCACTGTCGTTGCCATGGTAACCACACATTCTGTTAGAGATCTCTATTTATTTCCTATGGCAAAAAAATTTCAACAAAGCTTAATATTTTAAAAATGATACAGGATAAAATTATGTAATGCAAAAGCAGAGACATCCTGAATAAGCTGAACAATGTGAAGTTTGAACGGTTTGAATCAGACAAAAAATGTAGTCGTTAAACAGTAAAAACATGGAAGTGGAAGAATATTAAAGACTCAAGACAACAATAGTGAGATTGCTGATGACTCAGCAATCTCACAAATAATAAGTTTAAAGACTGAAGACAACAGTAGTGGGATTGCTGAATGACTCAGCAATCCCACTAATCATGTTTTTGCTGCTTTTTGCTACGCTCATACCAAACTTGCTGTGACCCTTAAGGAAAAAGATCAGGGTCATGGTCAATTTCCAAACTGGGCAGGGGATTTGTTGTTTTGTGGCTTCTTGTTTAGTATTTAAATGTCTATGTCTTCAGTTGCACATGTATAAGACAAACATAAATCTCTTCAAAATATCTCATTTACAGTAACTGCTCAAGGTGATATTATGAGCCTTGCAATATAAAATAGTTAAGAGAACAAGAGCATTCATGAAAGATCAAATCACTTTCCATGACAGATAATCATATTATTTGGGTCATGATTGATTTCTAAGAAGCAGGTGTCCAGAAAAAAAATTAGGAAACTCTGATATAAAGAGTGAGAAACACTTATTTGTCACATACATAGAATACTTGGGTAAATTACCTCTAAGGCTTCAGCAAGGTATTTTGCTGCAGAGTCATCAAACTCATTGCCTAAAAGAAGAGAGGGGACTGTGGTTAACACTGAGTTAAATTTTTCCTCATGCTAAATGTCAATAAAAGTCTTACAAACTGTGAATTGGGCACCTGAAAGTTTGATGGATGTCAGATGATAGTTGCATGACAGCATTTTGGTGATGATTTTAGCACCTTCGAGACACAGACGAGTGCAGGAAAGATTCTGGAGGAGAAACATTCATTTTATCATTTTATATCATCGAGAGCAAATAGAAATTTCAACAAACATGAACTGCAGAAACAAAACATTCCACATGACATTTTAGTTACCAGACTGTGGATGTTGGTGTTTTTTTGTAATAAATTCATCAGATGCTGAGCTCCTTCTGCCTGAATGTCATTGTCCTTCAGCTCCAGACTGGCCATAGTTCTGTCATGCTAAAAAACAAAAATGCCATATGGATAAAGCAACATTATTGATGGCTGTGGCTCAGTAGGTAGAGGGGGTTGTTCATGAACCAGAAGGTTGGCGGTTCAATCCCTGGCTCCTCATGTCTGAAGGCTGAGGTATCCTAGAGCAAGACACTGAATCCCATGTTGCTCCCAGTGACCATTCACTGGGATCAGACATGTTCTTTCAGATGGACCTACATGTGTATGACTAAGCCCCTCCCCCCACTATTGTTGAGGGATAATAATAAAATTTTGCAGAAGGGCTCTTTGTATCTGTCCCACACACTGTGATTTCACTGTGAGGTGTTGTAACCTCCCACATTTGATCTGAAAACTCTCTAGTTCAACCACAGGTCATTTCTATCATATTCCGACCCGAGAGCTACTTCAAACTAACGATAATACACTTTTCATGGACAGTTTTATTTTCTAAATAAGTCAGGAATGTTGGTATTTGGTTCATTGGCATAATTTTGGCTTGAATATGACTGATTTGTTTTTTGCCTTAATTTTGTGTTTACTGTAAATTTAATGCCACCTTGTTCCCCCACGTTTGCCTTAGGGCCGTGTAGTGGACACAGAGATTTAGTGCTTATGAGTCACACCTGGAGCAGCACTTGTATAAGGATTCCTACTGATTTGGAAATAGGTGCAACACAAAACATCCTTCACATTTCCACACTTTTAACTAATTTCTCTGATGAACACAAACATAAGATGTTAAAGACCCATGCCAAAATGAACCCCAGTTAAAATCAATTCGAATCCTACCTCTAAAACCATGGCCAGAGCTTTGGCCCCTTGAGGTCCGAGGCCATAGTGATTCATGTTCAGACTGTTTTCACCCAGGTGTCTAAGGACGTATGAAACAGGTGCGATCCCAACACATTGGCAGGCGTGTAGGTACTGCTGAGCAAGGCATGCACGTGTCTGATCATTATCTAAAGACGAAGGAGAAAAGAGTGCAACATTTAAGTCAACTTCTTCATTTGCATAAACTCGTTTCAGCAAAATAACACATGAATCGGATGTGGTGTAGCGATTGAGATTGTTCCTGTAACTCACTTTTACCTTCCTGGTTAGTAACCCGCTCATCTCTGGTGTCACCCTCCTGGTTCTGGGCCTGCGTCTCCTCTCGGTCCGTCTGATCCGAGTTTCTTTCCGGAACATCATCCATCACTCTGAGCTGTAGGTTAATATACCCGTTTGCAGACTGATAGGTCATCAACAGAGAAGATAATATGACAAGTCAATGGTAAATCAGATAAAGGTCACAAATAGTCCAATAAAACGGACCATTAGTCCAACAAAGAAGGCAACAAAATGAGCAAAAATGAACAAAATAAACTACTAAATTATCATGAATTAACAAAAAAAAACAAAACAATCAATAAAATGAGCAGTTAGGAATATAAGCTTCATAACCATTAGAAATGAACAAAAACTGAACAATATAATCAATGAAATGAGTGAAAAAGTTTAAAAGTTTTTTAAACATAATTATTTGAAGTAGTTTAAAGTATAAAAGTTGTTCAAACATAATGAGTTGAAGTAAAGTATAAAAGTTGCTAATCTCTTTCAGCATATGTATGAAACTGTGACAGACATGTCACATTTTCATGGCAATTGGGCTTTTTTATTATGTGCACCTGATCTCTTTATAAACATCTGTAGTTTGCTGTCTGGCTTGTAACATAACTGCAGGTTTAGCATAGTGTTGTGCGCTTGTTTCTGTGACTGTGGAAATTTTATAATTTGTAGCCTGAGCACTTATTCTAACTTACACACTGAATTCTTTGGTGACAGTTTAATTACAAATATTTAGAAAAATTGTCCAAACCTAGGGCCTAGGCAGATAAGGGAATTAAAAATTTGCAATATCTGAAGAAATTGCGTGGGATTGCTAATTCAAAATAGTTGAACTTGCTGAAAAAGTTGAAAAATAAAATTTATAGAGATTTGAAGTATTATGAAGTGTTACAATGGACAATACTATTCAGTGGAAAAGTAATCAAAGGATCAAAGGGGCATCTGAGGATTGAAGGAACACCACAGTGCGACGTTGGCATGGTAACCACATGGCATGGCACTCTGGTCAGGAACATTCCGTTTGAGTACTCCATTTCCTGTGGGAAAAAAATGTGTGAACAAAACCAAAAGTATTTAAAAACTACAAAAGATAGATTTATGTAAAGTAATAGCTGACATATCCTGAAAAAGCTTGACGATATGGTGTTTGAATGGTGTAAATTAGGCAAAAACTGTGGGAGGAGATGCAGTCCAAAAAACATACGAAATAATAATAATAAATAAAGAGTGAGAAAAACAAACAACATTACATATATATGTTTTTTTTAATTCACTTGTCTCAGTTTTATTTTCATTCTGTACACATATCTGAGTCAATTTCAGATTTAAACTTAAAGTGCCTCACAACTGCTAAATCACACTTTTTTGGGGAGTAACAGTAACAGGGGAGTCTGTGGCTCAGTAGGTAGAGCAGGTTTTCCATGAACCAAAGTGTTAGCCGTTCAATCCCTGGCGTCTCATGTCCACAGGCCAAAGTGTCCTTGAGCAAGACACTGAACCCCACATTGCTCCCAGTGAGTGTCACTGGTGTGTGAATGGGTGAATGGAAAGCGGTGTAAAGCGCTTTGAGTGCCATAGGGTAGAAAGACGCTATAAGTGCAAGACCGTTTACCACTGTCCATCTGAAAAATACAGAAATGAACAGGCTGACCACACAACATTACCTATTATGAGCAGCGGAGCCAGACATTGGAAACATCAGGTGCTTAGCCCAGTGAGGCATTTAGAGTATGCTTTCTAAGAATGATAAAAATATATCAGTTATTATTATGATGACTTAATAAATGGGCTCTGTTCAAGTATTTTGGCCATTAAATGCAAAAGATAGGTCTTTCTCTTCAATTGATTTACCTACTGACTTCAGCAGCAGTTGAGGAAGATATGCGAATTTGTATAAATTGCTTTTTGAATTCTGTATTTTTTTATTTTTTTTGTATGTTACTAAATAGTATTTCTTGCATATTAATGTAATTCCTTTCGGTTTGAGGGAAAAGAATGACCAAACTGGGCTTATGTCACCTTGACATGAAGATGCAGCAACTTTTAAACCAGCCTGATTGAGCATTTATCATTATGCTTCAACATAGTGGCATATACATAAATGTTAAATTCTCATTTATATGCCACTATGTTGAAGCATAATGATAAACTTTATCTCAGCAGGCTAACATGTTAGCCTTGTCTGCATAAAGACATGGACTGAAACGTGTAGTGTAATTAGGACTGTCATACTCAACTCAAGTGAGTAGGGAATAGGACGGACAAGCTGCCATGACATCTCACCTGGTTCTTGCTGTTTCTCTGTGATTCCTTCATTCTGCCCTGTCTCATTGTGTCTCCCTGTCTTCCTCTCTCTCTCTTTGTGCTATCAACAATTAAACAGTACATTATTATCATTTCATTAGTGGGATTGCTGTATAACCTATACGTAGTTCATCATACACTATACACTATACCACGGCTCTGGAGCTGCATGCAGCTCTTCAGCCCCCCTGCTGTCGCTCCCTGCAGCATTGACAAAATTTCATATAAATTTAAAATATGCACATACATATACAGTCATGTGAAAAAATTAGGACACCCTATGAAAGCCTGTATATTTTTAATATATTTGGACATTATGGATATTTAATACCAATTTTAACAACACAGGTATCCAAGGAAAATAGCTAAACAATTAAAAATTAAGAAAAGCCTCTTTAAAACTTTCTGTAAAATGTAATTTAAAAAGAATGCAATTTCTGCTCAGGAATAAATTAGGACACCCCTACATATTTTCTCACTTAAAATTATTAAAATCACACACAGGTGTATCACATCAGGTGCACATGATCAGAACATCGTTACCCAGCATTTTGAAGGAACCTT
>JAQQAE010016227.1:0-11820 GCA_029823295.1 Pseudamia nigra
ATATTTTCTTTTAACCAATCAAGTGGAGTCAGTTCTTTATGTTACCCCGAATAAACGCCCTACATGTGCAATCCTAATTTAACCTCCTGACTCTGGTGCTTCCTCACCGTCGACGCCCTGCAGCTGATGCCTGCGCTCGTGCCTCTGTGTGTGTCTGTGTGACGACCTGCGGTATCGCTGAGGAGCAGCGGTCACGGCCCGTTTCCGTCCGGGACAGTATCTCAGCAACAACAGGAGGAGTAAGGTGGCCACCGTGCCGAAGAGGAGCAGCGTGGGGACGATGATCACCGCCTGCTGATGCTCCCTGACGACTGAGGAAGAAATGAAAACGCAAGACATTAGGTCAGATGTGTCCGTTTGAGGTCACAGATTAGATCAGAGCCTAAGTCCCGCCCACTTCCTTCCGCCTCTCATCCAGGTTATGGGACCTAACTTTAGAAAAAAAATCACGTTACAGTCAGTGATGAGCTGCAGATGATTTTCTTATCCTGACTAAATTATGTCACCATTAACAAAGGATGCTTGTCAATTTCAAACTAGCAGATTGTTGTAAACTGTTGAAATAGAAGGATGAAAATATGTACTTATGAAAACTACAAGCGGGAAGACACGAACGTAATGATGCATTATTTCTGTGAGAAAGTGTCTTGACTTGAAAAATTGTCTTTTAAGTTAGTTCAGGATCAGAAAATTACCTGCCACTTACCATTGACTGTAATGTGATTTTTTTTTTTTTTTTTTTCTCTAAGGCCAGGTCCCATGGTGCAAAACCAGAAGTGTTGGAATTTAGGCTCTATGTTTCCTCAGCCGTGCTCTGCTGTGAGTCATCATCATGTATTCATGTCTCATGTCTCAGGCAAACTATGATCCGATTTTTCATACACTATTTGTGCAGTTTCTTTTCCAGTCCTGCATAAAACAATTTTGACAGGAAATGTAGACAGTGTTGCCTGCATGACTACATGCATTTCTATCTTGTAAAAGCTTGACCTGGTTAGTAGTGTAGGATTAAATAATGAACAATAGTGCTATGATTAAATGTGTTTTACTAAAGGAAATAATTAATTGTACGATTGCATATGGTTGAACCTTCTCTAAATTCTCTCTGTAGGCATGATTTTTTTTCTCGGGGCAGCCATCACAGTCACATCCTGAGGTGTGGTGGAGGAATGGCAGGATGTCATAAATCATTTGTGAGTTTGGTTACAGAATAATTTTGAGCCTGAACTTCACACCTCTACTCTGCAAACAGTCAACACATGTGCATCTTTTTACATTTACTGACATGAAATTCACTCTTAAAAGCCAAGATCATGTTAGATTAAACATTTACTCAAAACTAAGTATTTAGGTGCGTTTACATTCAGAAACATCAACAAAGGGTCGCGTAGACGACTGACGTACGGTAACATGAGAGGTGTTGAAAAGTCGACACTCCCTCTACATTAAACCACAGTGAGTGTAACTTTATTTGACTTTTGCCGTTTAATACTTTTCTTCTTTCTTCATAATGTAACAGCAGTGCTTGGCAGTAATGTTAAACTCTTTGCGAAATCTGATTTTTGTAATATTACTGTGATGTTGGAGCAGATGATGGTCTAACACAGGCACCATAATGGAACACAAGGTAGAAATTAGCCCTCGTGTGGTATTTTGGGTCAAATTGACCCTTTGTCATATATTTGTAAAGAGAAGCTGTGTGGTGTGGATACTTATAAATAAAAGTACTTGAGGTAGTGAGTAACTTTATATCGCAGCTTTTTTTTAGGTGACTTGTTCATTTTTGTGGTTTATTTTATTCATTTATTTTTTAACCTTTTTTGCTGTGTTCCTTCATCATATTTTTCATTTTTACTCGTTTACTTATTTATTTATTTTGCTTATTTTGTTGGTTTTGCAGGATGACTGCTCATTTTTCCTTAAGATTTGTTCATTTTCCTTAAGATTTGATTATTTTTCCTTCAGATTTGTTCATTTTCCTGGTTATTTTTGTTAAACTTGTTCTTTGTTTATTTTGTGGATAGTTTTACTTCTTTTTATACAGTTTTGTTGATTGTTGATGATTATTTTGTTTCATTTTCTGACTAATTTTGCTCAATTTCTTGGTTTCTTTGTTCAGCGTGAAGATAATTTTCAAACTTTTTTTCTTCAATGTTGTTCATTGTTTTCATTTTTAAGTATTTTGTTCATTTCGGTGATGACTTTGTTCCTTTTTTCCCACACGGCACAGCTTCTCTTTACAAATACATGACAAAGGGTGAGTTTGACCCGAACACCACACGAGGGTTAAGAGAGAACTGCGAAGGGAAATGAAATGCACTAATGGGGAACGTGACAACTGAAAGGTTTATGTGGATTACATAACCGCTGGATGGAGCAGTCTGCAGCTTTCTGATTGTGTAAGCATAAAAACAAATGAAGTATTGAGGATATTAAACAATTAAGAATAGATAACAATGTTAAAATGTTCTGTAATAACATGAAATAAGGGTTTTTTCCCCCAGAAAACATCCCGCAGTAAATGATATTTGTAAGTTAAGTATTTTGATGAGGGATTGTGAGGTGAGAACAGGACTGAAGGAGAAGTAATATCATATATGAAAGCTGACAGACTGAAGATTAAAAAGTGATAACATAACAGACGAGTGTCATTTGTGTCCTTACTACACAGGGTGTCGTCCGGTGCACACACGTCGGATGTGTAGTTCAATCTCATGCTGCAGAGGAAGAGAAGAACACAGATCAACATTACCTCTGCTCAGCAGCAAACCTAAATCCCTTAAGCCTAGACTGAAGCAGCATCAGCCTCCCGAGATCAAAAACTATCCGGAGGAAGAAAGTGTGTTTAACAAGCTGCCGCTGGAGTCGAGCAAACATGAACATGCACACGGAGGTGGAGCTCCATTCTCACTGACTACAAAACACACTGTGTCTCAGTTCAAAGAGCAAATGCCAAAGAGATACTTGCTCCTCATTTTATTTTTGTCAGCAGACAGTCAAAAGTCTGGACGCACCATCCAAACTGTGAAAGAACATGTATGGAATTGGAAACAAAAAATGTTAAACAACTTCAAACATGATTTAGGTTTAGCTTTGATTACAGCCGTGCATTCTTTCTTCAGATTTATGACACAGTCACCTGGAAAGGTTTGAAATTCACAGGTGACTTAATCTGTACCATTTCTGGACTCGTTAATGGGCTTTAGATCATCACTGTCTTGTGCAGATGGAGGGTGGGTGCAGAGTCAAATGCCACATTAGTGCTACAACAACTACTGTACGAATCCATAGTATGGCAAGAAAAAGAGAAAAGACAGTCCATCATTACCGTATTTTCCAGGTTATGTGTCGCTTCGGAATGTTAGCCGCATGAGCCAAAAAATGCATAAAGAAGAAAAAAACATGTATAAGACGCTGTAAGTGAGAGCTCACGGCTCGCCTCGCCGCCTCACCGGGTAAGTGACGGCGCAGACACGTTGGGTGTTAAGCTGATGGCAGGTGTGGTTTTTATCAGTAATGTCTACATTTTAAATGGTCAGTAATACATATGCGGCAGATGCAGGTACACAAGCCTACAGTGACGTCTAGCAGCCGTAAGTGTGACAAACAAACAATACTCAAAATAATTAATTGTATGAATCGCTCCGGTGTATTTGTCGCTCCCTTAGCCAGACCGTGCACAAAACCGCAACGTGTAATCCGGAAAATACACTACTTGGAAAAATATTTTGTGTCAATCCAAAAAACCTCAAGAACTTTGAATGTCACAACCATCAGAAGTGATCTCAGGTGCTGTATCTCAGCAATCTTTGTGGCTGGTATTTCTAACTTTCCTGGGATGGCCCTCATGAAACCATTTCATCATAGTGCTTGGTTTTGGCATTTGCACCTGGAGACTGTATTGTCTCTTAACTGTTTCTATAATATGGATCTGTACAGTAGTTGTAGTCACACTAATAGGGCCATTGACTCTGTATCCACTGTTTCTCTGCACAAGACAACCAACGGTCTAAAGCACATTAAGAAGGCAAGAAATGGCACAAATGAACTTTTGACGAGGCAGACCTGTGATCTGTAAACCATTCATCTGATGAGACAATGCTGTGCAAAGCTTTCAAAGCTAAATGTGGCTGCTTTGGACATTCTAAAATATAAAATATGTTCTGGGTTGTTTAACACCCAGGTTTTTTGTTTTCTGCATAATTCTGTATGTTTTTTTTTTTTCACAGTTTGGATGTCTATTAATGTACAAAGTTGACAACAATAAAATTATAGAAGGTGTATCTAAACTTTTGACTGGTCACATCATATCACTTGCATAATAATAGAGGAACACAAATCATCTTTACCATTGCTTAACAGTGACCTAGAATCATTTCAACTCCGACACGGCCTCAGCTGCTGATACACGAATGTTTGTAGATCATCATAGTATTTTAACTTTAATAGCTATGGAAAATTAGAGACCTTAAGTTAATTTCCCTTTTTTGTGACATTGTCAGAAAAAGGAACATTAATTTTAGCTGTTAACTGTTGTTGTGGTTGTCCTGTAATCACTCCACTCGTGAAACTCATGCACCAGGCCCTTTTAACTGAACTAGATGTTCCAGCAGACGACCGGTCTGACAACTGATGTCCTAAAGGAGACCTGTGAGTCAGAAAATGAGCAAAAATGAAATGAAGTATAACGAGCAGAGGATGTGACAATCATAAAGGAAGTAAAAATCTGTGAGGACCTCTGTGTCTGTTTGCCACAGAACACATTTGTTTGCTTTGCCTAAAGCCACAGGTAAAGATAACACATTCAAATCCAAAATGTAAAAGGACGTTACAATCAGCTGCTTTCAAGACTTCAAAGTAGTTCTTCTCTACTCGGGCAAGAGGAGGGACATGGACCGCCTGTTCATTCTGTTAAATAAATAGAGACACGTTTGTGTCATGTTTGGTTCCGATAAAACTGTGTGTATTTAACATCAGCTTTGAAAATTACTCTCAGATCCTGGTTTTATGTCATTTTAACTTTCAAAGCATGAACCTCCAAAATGAATCACGCCTTCAAACCAGTGAGGAAAAAAAATCTATGCGGAAAGGCTTGGTGTAACTGAGTTTTGGTTTGTATCCTTAGATTCATCAGGCATTTGTTGCAACTCATTGTTCACATGTTTTTTAGTAAACGAAAGCATACAGAACATATCATTCTTCAGCTCCAAAAAGTGCTTTACAAAACTCAAAAATTTAAACTGTCTACACTGAGCTAGGGTTGCCTTCTGTCTCCTAATGCGTTCTCACACACTGCCGTTATTTTATTCTATACAGGGTTCAATGCAGAACAGGATGATGCTGCCAGAAAAACTGTTAATATCATTCAAGTGATAATTATCATGATGAATGTCAGCTCATTGTTGTATTTCACTATAATGCCAACATTCTGATTGGTTTGGTTTACTTTTTAATTATTAGTAAAAGATGCACCAAAACAAAATCACCAAACAATGTAAAAGATCCAAAAAAACAGGCAAAAACACATAAGACGCAAAAAGACCCAAATTACATAAGAGACAAAAACGACGAGTGATGTAAGATGGCAAACATTTTCTCCTAATTTTGTGATTATCATTGTGGAGATGAAAGAAAAAATGTCTTTTATGATATATTATCTGTCAATACCACAGTACAAACTAGATAGAATATGAATGTAAACTAGTCGTCTTAAACAAGCCTATAGATAATTACACAATACTTAACAAATGGTTCTTGTACCTGCGTGTCTCTCATTTGTGTTCCTTGACGTCTCGATGACTGTTCACACACAGGTCCCTCTCCATGACAGATTACTACAACAAGTGGTGACTTCAGTGTTTTCAGTGACAGCATTACATGTATTACATGTATTGTTTCAACTTGATGCATAAAGTGCACTCTCATGGTGACTCATACACGCACCCTGTGAACTCACACTGGTATGTAGTAAGCATTTCTCTGACAGAACACAAACCCCACGTAGTGACACCATCAGTACAATGGATGTCACCGGGCCAGTTTTTCTGCATTACTCTCACATTGTACAAATAACACTCCAACATCAACACTTACCTGCAGGCACAATCAAAACTAAACCATATGAAAACATGTTACTAATTCACATCAAGGACAAGGACTATGCTGTAAAACACACAGGCTGTATATGCAGACATAACCCAGACATAATCACTTAATGTGTGACGCATGCACATAAGTAATATACAGAACTGTGGGAGAAGTTATATGTATCATGAAAATGGTTCTTGAGTTTAGTCAGTTAGTTGATCGGGCTTTCTTTTTATTTTTTTTTATCGTATACAACATTCTCTATTGCTACTTCCCATTCCCACATCAGCTGTTCATGACTCACCTGCCCTGATTTCTGGGACTATTCAGGCATCAAACTGTGCTGGCTGTATCCAAAACATTCTGCGCTTCCTCTGCACCGCATAACTACAAACTTATTAAACAAGTCCAGTTTCTCTGGTTCATGGAGTGTTGATATCCACAGATAAGTCCAGTTTCTGCTGACACGCGTGTAAATTTGCTGTCTTGGTTTCTCTCTCGCTGTCACCAGTACACTGTGTTTTCACACCTGTGTTTTTCCTCTGCCTGTCTCGCGGAGGTTTGCCACACCCACTCCTCTCTGAGGCCTTATCACCTGCACGCAGCTGGCAATCATGAGCATATTTATTTAATGTAAGAGCGGTGTCACACTGTGTTTTTTGTGTCTGTGTGTGTCTCAAATATTCCCAAACTCCTGTCTATGTTCAGTTTGACGGCATGGCCAGCAACAGTCTGCACAAGATGTGTTCTGTGTTATTTGCTATCATGTGGGTGTGTGGGTGTGCCCCATGTAAGCCAAATGATTTATTTGCTAATAATTTAAACCCTGTAGAGGGAGCCCCACCGGTTTACCACATAGCTGTCAAAATAGTAAAAACATTTACCAAGTTAACCACAGGCTTAATGTTACAGATACGCATGTAGCCGTTGTATTTGACCTTAAAGGTGTGACTGCTGGCTCTGCTGTGTGTATGCTGTCAGTACTGTTGAACAATCACGCCTTTTCACCTGTTGTATCACCACACTCGACCTTTTACCAAGACAAGCGGGTGTTTTGACACACCCTCGGGTGTGTGGTTTCACCAGAGATCAACTTTGTTATCCCAGTTTTACATGACTTTCTTGCTGCTTTTAAAGCCTTTTGTTTTGTCCTTTAAACTACTAAATTACCTTCCTCGTAGTGGATACTCAATTGTATTTGAAATACCAATGCCTTTTTAAAAGTCTATTATTCGTTCCATTCACAGTAACTGATGATTAGTCAAATGTACCACTGGCAGTTTAATCGGCAAACACTGAGGTAAAATAAAGATTATCATGCAGTTCTTATATGCAGCAAGTAATTTGAAGATGCTGTGTGAATTCACACCAGGAATGGACTAAACAGAGGTGTAACAGCTGCCTGGTCAGGTTTATCTCTGCTTTAACCTTAACACTGCAGTCCTCACTAATAACTGAGCTGGAATCCTAACAAAAATTACAGCATGGAACTTTAGTATTAATTTAGAAAGTTACCGAACACCTTTCAGACCGAGCTTCCGAACCAGGTTGGACCTGGGTTGACCAACACCTGGGTCCAGAGGTGGGACAAACCAGGGTCAGACCAGGGGTGATTGTGGGGCGAATGGCAGCCACCTAGGTTGCTAACAGCTGTGGCGAGGCGAGGTGGGCCTTGAGACATAAATGAATTGCATTGGTTAGGATTGAGGGTGCATTGCAGTGATGTAATTGCAGATCTGGGAGCTGCTCACTGTACATGGAGAGGTGGAAATAACCAGGCAGCAGAATGGGACAGGGAGGGACAACACCGTGTACGCCAACATAATGAGGCAACTGCCCATCCCACAAAACACATTACCAATAGAATGAAGGCACGAAAAAGCAGTACATGAAGATCCATGACCACAACAAAAACAGGAGCAAAAAAAAAAAACAGGAGCAGTGTTGGCTGAACTACGGCCTGTATCATGTCATGGATTTTTTGGACACACGGAGCTCAGCGGTCCTGTCACTCTGCTCCAGCTCTGCCGGATAGGTGGCAGAAGAAATAACCTGTTGTCCACCTGCCCATTTTTAGAGCTGAAGCATATTAGTTTGCATCTCTCCCCGGTCCTTTCTGAATTGCCATGACCCGGGATGGACCATATCTGACTGGCTTGGTTTGAACTGACAAAAGAAGGGTTGAGCGCAAGCCAACTAACCCTGGTCCGGCCCTGGTTGCTGGTCCAAAAGTGGTATAACTCACCAGCAGTCACTACTACGTATGTATGGTTTAGGTGCCACTGGAAATGAGAGAACATGACAAGACAATTGCAATGCAAACAATTTTTTTTTTTCATGATGTAGCAAAAATTATAACGCATCACTATTTTTAAGCATAGGGTCATTTCATGAAAGCAATATCCCAAAGGACTGTTCCAAATATTTTTAATTGTGAAATTACAAAGGCAGTGCACAGATTAACACCTTAATAGAAGCTTTTACAAGAGTTATTCAGGAAAATTCAGCACGTGAACCAGAAGTCGTGAGCAAGTTAGTATCAAACGAGGCAGTAGCCAGATCTATGTTGATCCACCTTATTTTTATGCAAACTCATCCACTCTGCATCTCCAAACTGGTCCTGGTTTCATATCAGAGTTCCTGGAAGCAGAAAAACAGGCTTGACAAGTGCACTGAACTACAGCAGCATAATTCTGTTGCCATTTTTAGGGTTTTTTTTTTAATTTTCACAAGTTCTTTTTGTTGGAGCAGGTTTTAGTCTTCAGTAGCTTTACTGAGTTTTGATTTTACATATTTAAAACATTACTTGCTGATATTTTATAATAAGACTTTTGTATTGTTTGCCAGGAATCCAAAATCCTTTTTGGTTCTGTATTGCCCGGTAGGAGTCCGTTACCATCTTGAACTCTAAGGTGCTACTTGTTGAACACATGAGGGGGTGTGAGGGGATAATGACGTTAAAATATTGTCGGTCAAATCTCAAGTAATGGAAACTAATGTGAAAAAAGTGATGAAATATTACATTTTGAAAGGTGCTTTCAAAACTGTTCAAACAATTATGCAATGTAATGATTATGTCAGGTTGAATGTGAATTTAGGTGATTTGGCAGCTGACAGTTGGGTCTTAGGTGAGTTGTTGTAAATCACTGAAGTCACGCTGTTTGTGTTTGGGTGTTAGAGGGTGAGAGTCCAGGTTTGTGTAAGGATATGTGTGTGTGTGTGTGTGTGTTTGTGTGAGAGAGTGTTCTGGCTGGGTGTCCAGCGCGGTACTGGTAATGCTGAGACAGACGGTGAGCGGGTGGGTTTATTTTTGGGTTAGTGACAGCGTGTCAATGGCCGCAGATGCATCAGAAAGGAAGGCTCTGAGATACAAGCAGACGCTGGTCAGTGTCTCCCCTCTTCCGCTCGTCTTTTTTCTGTTTATCTGTCACACATGGTGTCTTTCTGAGTCACAGTGTTAATTTGTAACAGCCTCTGTCGGATTGCTGTCAGCTTTTTCCCCTGGCGTGTGTTTGATTTGTCTCAGTAATTTTTGCACCTGTAGTCGCAGCTGATCTGCTTATGCACGGATGGAGCAAATAGATTTTATTGCATGTGTGCTTGTTATGAACACTGTGCTGTATCTGTGTGTGTTTACAAGTTGTAGATATGATAAAGACCAATTAGCTGACGTATAACACCAGGGTCGTGCGACAGGTGCTTAGGCACTGTGCACCTCCTTCACCCCTGATCATGGCATGTACATGTACACATGCACCCACAGACACACATACGGTGTCCCTGTCTTGCTGTTTTCCTTCGTTCTCTCTGCTGGCCACCTGTTTGCGACCCTCTCTGCACCTCTCATCTTAAGCCCTGGTCAGTCTTAACACATGTATGAAAGACGTCTGAAATATGCGTAACACAGTATGTTTACATATTTGTACGTGTAAAAGTGTATAGACTGTGAAGAGTAGGCGTCTGTGCTTGCTCGCATGTTCATCCCTGTATGTGTTCACCTTTTTAAATTTACATCTCCGTGTGTGATCGTATGTGTTTGGTGGTTCTCCATGTGTGTTCCAAAGAGAGGAAACTCGATCACGTATTTGCAGCGGCGCTAATCTCGAGCATTCATGTAGTTACATCTAGGAATAGGAATGCACATTGAGTAACTGGAAAATCAGAAACACTCATAGGACGTAATGCAATACAATGTGTTGAAACTAATACTGGTACGGCTGCACAACAACAGTTTTACAATGCATCCGTTTTATCAATGTTCACATTGCTGTCTTCACACCTGCTAGCAATGTGCTGATTATTTATAGATATTGGAAATCTTGTCATTTAATTTATTTTTACTAGTTTTGACTGTACAGTATATGCATATAGATGTATGTAAAACACCAAATATTAAACAGCAGAGAAGGAAAATATAACTCTCTAAACGATAAAACAAACACCCTCGGCATCATGAATCCTTGTTTCTCTTTTCCATTACTTTTATTGACTCGTCTTGGCACAGCTTTTTTTTTGTGTCTCCTCAGCGTGGGACCAGGTACCATATAGGACTACGAGAGACTATTTTTGGTTCCAAGTGAGCCAAGGTGTGACAATAAATGCGACAAAAAACACGGCGGATCAGATCGTACGTTGGTTGTCAGTAGTCGAGTATTTTTTTTTTGACATTATGCCACCAAGCCGAGTGAGAAGGAAGCGGTTGAAAACATCACTGAGTTTTCAATCAGGCCTTAGCTTGATAAATCGATTAAAAACTTGAAATCTAAACAAATATATTCTTGCATTAAACAGTCTTATTTTGAGGGTTACAACTCGCTGAAATAAGTTTCCTCCACCGTCATGGTAACGTCACTGTACAGTATGTTTAGGACCTGGCACCGTAACCACCCGGGTTGAGGCCGAACTGCATCAGCAGTAGACGAGTAACATGCTGGTGATGAATCAAAATCAAATCAATGTAGCTGAACTGATATCGACAGTAAAAAAAATAGGCACTAAATTCTTTAATGCAGTAATGTGGATCTTTGGTAAGTTTAACGGGAGGGATGAAGTTTGGCCAGATTTGACTCGTTTTTTTTCTGAACATTGTCTCTGTCATAACGTTGACTCACTCTGCGTGGACTCTAGAATAAGCCTGACTGCTCCAGTAAAGCTCGAAAGCCCTGGCAGGTTCAGAGAGCTGTTCTTTGTTGTAGGAAATCAGGTTGGAATTGTTTAATCCACTCATTACGATTTTAAGTGAATCTTTTCAAAGAGATGATACTGAGGACAATCCCACAAGACGAGGATGTTTTCCACATTCCTAGTGTGGATTTTCTTTAGATAGACAAGTCTGCTTGTTGATGCATTAATTTTTTTCTGTATCCATTTTAAGATTTCCATTTGGAAAGATAAATTAGATTTATGTACATAAACATAACATGTAGTTATTTGTTTCTGTCATTCAGCATTAAAAAATGGTTTAACTCATGTAGTTTGTTTTGAACCCAATAGTGGTTTATTTCAGCAGACTGAAGTATTTCCACTCAGCACATTTTACAACATAAAAGTGTAAAATTTTTACCACAATTGTGTTCAGTGTTCATAGTGTCATGGAAGCCATACAGTGCATCCCGAAAGTATTCATAGCGCTTCACTTTCTCCACAAGTTTTTAATTTACAGCCTTATTCCAAAATGGATTAAATTCATTTTTCCCCTCAAAATTCTACACACAACACCCCATAATGACAATG
>JAQQAE010016228.1:0-11820 GCA_029823295.1 Pseudamia nigra
AAATTAAAAATGTGACATTTTTGGACAGTGAGGCTTATAATCAGGTGCGGTTTATAGTGCGGAAATTACGGTAACATTTTTTCCACACCCACACAATGTGTCTTTCGATATGGTTAAGAAATGAGAAGCTACTTGGAATTAAATAACTTGTTGCCAGCTGAAACAATCACCCATGCACTAATTATCCACTGGGAGGCTCTTACCTATTTGCTTAGTTAAATCCAGGTAGTGACTTTTTTTTGGCCAGGCAGTGTATTAGTAAAACAGTGTCTTTTTATTTTGTTCCTGCAAACTACATGCTGAAAATGTGCTTGATCACGTTTCGAGGATTAAATGGGTAGAAAATGGATGGATGGACGTTTAAAAAAAATAAATAAAATAAGAGGCTTTCATTTGCTTTTCAACCACCTGTTTGTGCGGTCAACACTCTCTGTATTTGCACTTTGAACAAACAGTTCATTATTTTTGCTCCATTTGCTCACCAGTTGAGTGGCTACTCTGTTGCACTTGGGTGATTTATTTTTGCCGAATGAAATAAATCAAAACATTACTGTGACCAGTTGACCAATAAAGATACAATTTTATTGCCTATAAACAGTTCATCACAATGCTGCTTTGATATTTAACATAAATTACAACTTAAATGAAAACCAAACTGTCAAAAAACTGTTTTCTTCAGTCCTTTAGTGCTATACACTGATTACCTATCAGTGTTAAAGCTTGGAGGTAAATAGCACCGCACTGTGGTTCAAGTAACACCTCCCCCTAGTGGTGGGAGGCTCAGCTACATCAACAAAACGTGTAAATGGCTTAGAGTTGCCTAAGCACTTTGTGCCTCACTGGAAGATTCCACTAGATGGCAAGCAAGTAAAACAACTGTTGCCCATATTTATCAGATTCTGCTGCAATTCTCAATCAATTTTTGCATAAATAACCAAATTGAGTCACAGTGTTGCTTTGCTGGCTTAGAGAAATATTATCTCTTGTGTTGTATGTTCCAGGTCAAACTGAGCGTGCGGCCACCTACTGCCACAGTACCTTGCAGAGACAGTTACAATTAAATCAGTATAATCCAATGGAGTGGGCTCTAAATGCTGCTTCTCTGTCCCAGTATTACATCACAAAGGTAGGACTTAATTTTGTCACACATCATTACTTAATGCACGTCATGTAATTCCACCCAACATTGGACATTTTGTTAGAAACAGACAAATGCATTTTGTTTTGTAATGTAAAGTGCAAACATTGGATTCATGGCACCAGTTCTAGAGCATTTAAAATAGTTGCCATCATTCTTGCCTTTGTTTGTCTATGCATATGTATTGATTTAAATGAAATTATTCTGATCATATGACAGAAACATTGCTGTCAAATGCGTATTGGGTAATAAGTACAATGTGAAAAGACAGTGATCAAACATTACCTGTAAAAACTATGCAATGTATTGAGGTAAAATAGTTAGCTACAAAAAGAGGTAGCTGGAAACCACCTCCAGAGGGTTAAAGGGTCGTAGAAAATGAAGAAAACATGCTACAAACAAAAAACTTAAATGCCACCTAGAAAAGAAGAGTGGTGTGTTATCAGCCACTTTCAGACTAACTGCCATTAAAACTAAATAAATGTATAAAATGTAAGATTGAATGAGTCTGACTTTTACATTTAAAATGATACATTGGTACATGCTCTACTTTTTAAAATTAAGTGATTAAAATTCAAATTTAGGCAGTTAAATAAAAAATGAGGGGCTTCACCTCCCCGGGTCTTTAGTAAAAAAAATTAAAAATTGGTTAAAAAAATTACTAAAATTAAGAATGTTGTTTGAAATTAAACATCTTGTTTTTGCTTTGTGATTTCCTAGCTCTCTACTTGATCATGTCTGCTCTATGTGTTCGTATCACTGTGGACGTAGTTTAATATATGTTTTTTTGTAGGGTCAATTCATGGAAGGCAGACATTGCCTCTCAGCAGCTACTGTTGTATCTGGTTTAGCGGGGGAAGTGCCTTCTGAGGCTGCTGCCCAGGAGAGTAAGTATTTATTTGAACGAGTATCCAAAATTAGGACTGCACAATCTGTGTGTTAAAAGTCCTAATGTGATCACTTTGGCCAATATTGGGATTTCAGGTTGAGAAGGCTTAATGATGTGTTAGGGAAAATAAGCTGAATTTTTTTTTTTTCAGTCTCAAACATATACTCTTAGACAAGCAAAAAATTAAGTAAAATACAATCAGTACTTTTTTCTGCTCATTGTCACCAGTCCGAGATATTTGTTTTCTTTTCCATTTCTGCAGTTACAAAAAACAGTATTTTCAATACGATCCGAATATCAAAGTTATCAACAAAAAAATTACAAATTGAACAAAAATTCTCAAAAGATTCTTAAAATGATTAAAAAGAAACAAGTCAACAAAATGGTCGGAAAAAATCAAAATGATCAATAATTGCCAAAATAATCTACTAAAAATCCACAAAACCAACAAAAGTAGAAAATAATCAAAGGAATACCAAAATAAGTAGAATTTAGCACAATAATTAACTAAATATCACAAAATAAATAATTGGATTAAGAGCATTCAGTCCTCCAAACGTGGACCTTTTTAAATGCAGACTTGTCTGATTGCACAAGGTGATTTACAATACAAAATTCATATAAAACACATAATGGATTGCTTCTATTCTTCTTTGTACCAAGAATAGGAAACAATACATCTGTGACAAAACTTGTCCATTACATTTCCTCAGTTACAGTTTAACACTCTCACTTTTTTTTTCACTAAGTCAAAATGTAATTTTTCTGAAATGTTTTCTCCTTCTGTCTGACGTAGGCGAGACGGAAAGTGAACGCAGAGAACAGCTAAGCCAAAAGAGGGCAGACATCGCAAGATGTTGGATCAAATACTGCCTCAACCTCCTGCAGGATGCGAAGAAGCTGCTTGAGGTACCACACTGCCGTATGTGTGTGCATCCGCGTGCCTGATCATGTCTACATTAGCTGGTTATTTGGGTGGAAGATAAATTGTCTTTTAAGGCGGTGTTTCTCCATTGATGTTTCCTTGTAACCCACCGTTTCCAAAGGTCATCAAGTAAAGACCCACTTTCATATTGTTTTGACCTTTAGTAAGTATTCTGTGAGGTAGTAAACATAAACTGAGTATGTTGTGAACAAAACATGGCCATATTTTTATCATTCCAATCAAATTCATAATGAAAAATTATAAACAAAAATAAAAGCAATCAACAAAATGACCCCAAATATCCACAAAATGCAATGTACAAAGTAAAAAATCAACAACAACATAATTCAGACATGAAAATACTAAACAAAAAATCAACAAAATAATCCACAAAATAAGACAAATGACCTCAAAATGATCAAGTTGTCCATAAATGAGAATTTATGGGCTGCTTTACCCTCCCCCGCTTTCATAAAACATACTGATTGAAAGCTTGTGAACTTTTCTGAAGAACATGTTGCCGCCCCGGGGGCAACATGGCACTTAACATCAGACGAGTGGACTGGGGAGAGGATTCTTGATGCTTGACTGTGTCAAGGTGAACTTTTCTATGGACACACGTGGCCATGAACCACCATGGTATTTAAGATCTGGACAATTTGCATTGAGGAAGGATTCTTGACTTTCTGTCAGAACTGATAACACACAATGCATCCATTGATCATATGCACATTTTACATGCACACTCCAACTCTCTCTGACCTTGCTTTGTTAATGTGAAGAAACTGTTGTCTGCTAAATGTGCAATAGGAGGGTTTTTTTCTATGTTTTCATAATTTTTCTCACGTCTGAGCACAAATCTGGAAACTGCTTTTTTTCTCTCTGTCTTCCTATCGTATTTCCCCCTTCCCCCACTTTTTTCCTCAAACTGCAAGGCGCGAGCTCAGTTTGCTGCTGTATGTGAATTTCCCCTTTTTGTGGGATCAATAAAATCTATCTAGTCAATCTATCTAATTAACATCTATCACAAAAATTATCCAAAAATGAACAACATAACAAAATAAAAGCACAAATCCTCAAGATAAGCAACAAAAAATCCACAAAATAAATGAGCATGGCCAAAATATGAACATATTACTGAAGAAAATACACTTGATTGAAGAATCACTGTTTTAAGGTACAGTACATGTAGAGTTTCTGTTGACAAAGCTGAATGCCAGACTGTTTTTACTACTAAAATAAGGCCTGTGGTATTTTTGTAACTAGAAACAAGTTCTTATGGCTTACATTTAGAACATTTTAAACCATAGGGACATGATTTCTCGAATGTTGCTCCCTGTAGTCTAGATTAAGTGTTATATACCAGATTCACTGTTGTACTGTGTGTTTAGGGAGATAACATCTTTAGTACGTGTTCACTTTGAAAACTTGACTGAGTAAACTCCCTTCTTATCTGTGCAGTTTTTATCACCTGTCACTAGTTGTCATTACTCTCACTCCTCTTGATGGCTGCTTTACAAGCTCAGTTTTTTTTTTTTTGCAGAACAGTCTTATCTTCTCTCAGTGACTTGGAATAACCTTCAAAAACTAAACTAACGAAGAGTGCAACTGCTGTTCCTCGTTTGTTTTTAACACTGTCTTACATGTTTTTGTGGTGTGATTGACTGTTGTGTAAATGGTGTGTCTTACTGCCCAGGGCTTCCTTGAAAACAGATTCATTATCAAGGGTTAAATAAAGCGTAAATATAAATAAATAAAATGCACTTGATTGTGTGTTTATAATAGGACAACATTGGGGAGCTGGATTCTGATCGTCAGGAAGAGTTGAAGAACGCGAGAAGACGCGAAGAGGAGGAGGAAGAGAAGGGCAGGAAGAGCGCTCTGCTGTTTGGCTCCGAGGACACGTTCGACTCCATCGCCAGCGTCGAAGAAAAGGTCACTTGATTCTGTCAGATTCCACTGCTCCTACCACTAAAAGAGCTGCTGTATTGTGATGGAACAAATCATAATGTTAACGCGAAAAGCAGAGTTTCTGCAGGTTGTTAAAAAGACAACATTCAGTTTTACATACAGTAGATAAAGCTTTAAAACTCATTAAAAAAGCTTACATTTCAATTTGCCTGGTCGTCGTTTCCACTGTTCAATTCTCATTTTTCTACATCTCAAACTTGAAAAGTAAAGTACATGTTGAATAATTCACTGTAAAAAATCAGATGTTGCAGATGAACATTCACAACCCCATCGTAAATATAGTTAAAATGATCTTCAAAAGGTTTTTCATGCATTACACTGAAGCATCTGACACCTGTCGGCACCCTGAAAACGCATACTGTCTTTTCCAAACACAAACACCTGGAAAACCTTATTTTTGTTAACTGACTTTAGTTAATTGTGCTTCTTATTCTGTTTGTATGTGTTGATTATTTTATTCGTATTTCCTAAAAACTTCGATTTTTGGTTTATTTGGCTGATTTTAGTGCTTATTCCATAATGTTCATTTATATTCATCTTCCATCCATCCATTTTCTACCCCTTAATCCTCATGAGGGCCGGGGGGGGATGCTGGAGCCTATCCCAGCTGACTTGAGCAAAGGCAGGGAACATCTTATTTGACAAAAAGAAAAAACAAAAAATGCTATGTTATGTGGACTTTTAAGTTTGGGTTGCAACAATGCTCATTTCTTTTTTGTCTTCAGCCAAAAACATTTCTGAAAACTCTGCTTTAGATAATTGTTGATCCCATTGTAAGAGGTGACACTGAATTTCCTTCTTTGTGGTTTTCAGGTGCAGTGTTTGTTCCCGCTGGACTTCACTGAAGCCCGAGGCGTTTTCCTGGTGGGACAGAATTATGTCAATCAGGTTTGTAAATCACACACATGCATATAAATGTGATCTGATTGAATACATAACATACATACAACACTGAAGTGAAGTTTTTAATAATACCATGAAGCATGACAAAAAATGGATGATTAAAATTCATGATGTCCATGTAAAAATCAGCTGCAGACTAAACCACATCTGGTTAGTAACGTACATACAACATATTTGTCAACATGGTGTATGTACATTACTGGTAGTACGTTCATGTAATGTATCACTGATTAGAACTTTTCCAGTGCAGACTAGCATTCTAACTGTGATTACTGATTTGGCCTATGAGCCCAAACATGCAGGTTCTGGACTCTGCTTTAAAATGACATCAAACACATTCATAGCTACTGCAAAGGAAAAGTGCAGTATCTACAATCTAAATGTGATTATTCCATTTTCTTTTGTCATTCTGTTAGAACAAATTATCAATTACTTCACTCAAAAGTAAATTAATTATTGTACTTTAGGTACTTCAGTAACTCGGAGTTGCTATTGCTTTGAATTTTACAAGGATTTTGGAGTTGCATATTTGACACCTCAGAAAAGGAAGGTGGTCCAGTTTCACAAGGTCCAGTTATCGGCTTAACTCAGTTTTGACCAAATCTTGATTTATTGCACTAACTTTGCAGGGCAGAATACGTGGATTTGTTGTTTTGATAACAATAGATTTATATTGAAGGGATTTTTTTATGATGTACTGCATGGTTTGTCTAGTCACACAATACTCTTCAAAGAACGGGCCCCAGAAGGTACTGTTGGGTTGAACTGGACTAGTTAGTGACACTTTCTCACTCTGGCAGGCCAAGGACTATTTTGAGATGGATGGTTACGTGACAGACCACATAGAGATCCTGCAGGATCACAGTGCCCTGTTCCGAGCCCTGGCTTTCTTTGAAGAGGATCTGGAGCGACGCTGCAAAATGCACAAACGACGAATTGACATGCTTGAGCCAATATGTAATGGTAAGGAAGTTTAGTCTCTTTGAACATTTTCCACATTCAATATTGTAGAAAAGCCAATAACTAAATAACCAAAAGCATGAGCTGTCAATCAAATGTCGAGGCAAGATAATTATTGAGTAAATGTGAGACGACCCTGTGTTTCCCCAGAGTTGAATGCCCAGTACTACCTGCTGATCCGCAGACAGCTGATGTTTGAGTTGGCTGAGACTTACAATGAAATGATGGATCTGAAACTCACACTGGCCAACAGACAAGCAGACACACAGTCATTAGATTCCCACACCATCAAGAAATTCAACCACCTCTGCTCTGCCTCTGCCAAGTAAGTGTGAAGAGGCAGCAGTGAGAATCTCTGAATATTCACCCTTATACAGTACAGTTGTTTCTTAAAATCATCTTTCATCTCTCCATCTCAGGTACTTCCAGATGTTCTTGGACTCTTTGTGTTCTCCAGAGGGAAAGTTTCCAGAACATCTGGAAGAGGAAGTGCTCAGACCCGCTCTGGTGGCTCACTTCAGAGTCGCCCGACTCCACAGCCGGCTGATCAGCTCTGTACCCTCTGTTCAGCTGGAGAACCTCAACAAAACTCTGGAAAACTACAAGTATGCATTTGAGTGGCATTAAACAGTAATATATCAATCATATACTCTTTGGGATGTTAAGAAACCAGATTAGATCAAGGCTTTGTCACAGCAGAATAACATGAGTTATTCTGATAATATTAATAATAGATCAGATTTATATGTTGCTACGATAAAGCTCAATTATATGATTTTAGTAGATTATTGATAATCTAATTATCAGTAATGTAATATAATATTTTTGATTGTGCTTTTTTTATTATTATGGTACACAATTTCAGGAAAAAGTCAATTGATTATCAGTTTGTGATTGTCATTTGAATTTAAGTCTGCTTGTTTGATTTTAAAGGAACATGCACAAATTACTCGTTTTGAAATTTGTTTTTTCTTCCTTGAGCTGAAACATACAGACTTAAAGTTGCATTTAAAATAAATTTTAAAAAACTTGATTGGTCCCTTTCTGCAACTAAATCACTTGACATCCTTTATCTGGACCTTTAACAGACCGTCACCGCTTCTTGTGATTACATCGGCTGCTATTGAAATTCTGATTGCAAGACAATATATGTGGCATGAAAAAAAGAAACATTGTGTTTTATTTATAGCAGAGCTCAGAATCTTTTGTGTTGTTTATTTTTATAAATAAACAAAATGAAAAAAACTACCAACAAAATGAACAAATTAATCCAGAAAGTGATCAAAAGTAAATGTAATGTTGCACAAAAAGTACACATTTTCCAATAAGTAAGAGCACGTCCAATGTAAGTGAAACATTGGATGCAGTTGCAGCCTTAAAGCTGAAAAATGTGGATATTGTCCTTTTAACTATTTTTAAAGCCTTACTTTTATAAAATTGAATTTAAGACTTTTTAAGAACCTCTAGACACACTGTACTCACTAACAGGTTGTGGTGGGATAGCATTAGAGCTGTTTTAAGGTCATTTTTGAACATTTTAATGTGGAAACATGACATGCGTCCTTTTAAATTGTCCCAGAAGGCCTTCCCAGTGAACAAACATACACCAAAGCCTTGATAAATACAAGTTTATTTTGGGTAGCAGTGATGATGTGTTTGTGTCTGTGATCCTCCACCTGTTACGTAGATACGTGGTCCAGTACTGCGAGGCCCACCCCGAGGCAGGAGCAGCTGTGGAGACGGAGTTGGAGCTGAGCACAGAGATGGTTGGCCTCCTCCCCCTTGAGATCAACCGGCTCAAAGCGAGGATGGCAGCCAACAACTGAGCATTACGTTTAACTTACTGTCGGCTTGACTTCATGTTTGTCAAGTCCTTTCACTTCAGCTAATCAGTCACATTAACAGAATTCAAACCTACACAAAGTTTTATCCACTAGAGAAGCTGAGTGGTCTGCTGACTTTTGCTTCTTGCATGCCTCTTTCCTTTGAACATATTACACTATGGCTGTACATGTGTGCTCTGTGTCTAAAATCTGTGAGTTTAGACTTCAAACATTCTGTAACTGTTTCTCTGATTGTTGGTATATTGTTGGAAAACACTTCTTAATGGAACTGGGGAGGGACCTCATTAAGATTTCACTAAAATGTCAGATGCTGCTCTGGCATGAAAACATGACCTTGAACCTCCTTTTGGCCAATAGAGTGCTGTGAAAAAGTATTTGCCCTCTTTCTGATTTCTTATTTTTTCTTTATTTGTCCCACTTAATATTTCAGATCATCAAACACACTTTAATATTAGACTGTTATAATAATAATGGATTGGATTTTTTTCTCTTAAGCTTTTGAGGTATCCTTCTCAAAGTGCTTTACATTGAATCCATTATTCGTTCATGCCACAGTTGCTGTAAGCTACATCTGTAGCCACAGCTGCCCTTGGGCAATCTGTGTCAACGGCTTCTCCCACTATCACTAAACATTAATTTAAGCCAAAGTGGGTGAAGTGTCTTGCCTAAGGAAACAACAGCAGAACTGGAATAGAGTGAGGTTTGAACCACCAACCTTTCAGTTATTGGACAACCCACCCTACCACCTGAACTACTGCCTACTATACTATAAACAAAATACAGCTTTCATTTAGTAAACAAAAAAAAAATCTGAACCTATCCTATGTGAAAAAATATTTGCCTCATAGATCTAGTAAGTGGTTGATCTGCCCGAGTCGCCAACAACTGCATTTAGACTTTTGCAATAACTTTCACATTGTTGTCGAGGTATTTTGACCCACTCTTCTTTGTAGAATTGTCTTAATTCAGCCACAGTGGAGGGTTTTCGAGCATAAGTGACAGCATCTTTTGTCTTTTTATATTTTGTGACCTGTTTTATTTATCCTCTGTGACCTTGGTGACTCCCTGCCTGGTATTTTCTACTGTTAATCATATTGATTTTCATTTAGTGTGGCTTTATTTGCTGTAAAGCAGTTAAGTACTAAAAACACTGGCTGGATGGGCTTCACTAAACTGAAAACTAAAGAACATCGTCTGCATGATGCCTTATTTGTTTTTTGTTTTTTTTACTGTGTCTGAAGGATGTCAGTGCAATCCGGTTTTATGTAGATACTGTATGTAATGATAATAAACCAATAAACTATTCTTCTTCTTAAACTATTATAACACAAAAACTGACTCGTGATGAGGTGATTTTTGGTTGATAGTTCATTTGTTTATTACTGCATTCATTTTAATTTAATTAAAATGAGGCAGTGGTGGCCTAGAGGAAAGAAGCAGACCTGTGACCATAGGGTCACAGTTCAAATCCCCAAGCTGGCATTACCACTGTGGGCCCTTGAGCAAGGCCCTGAATCGCTCAGATACTCCTCAGGCACCACACAGTGCGCCCCCCCCCCCAGGAGAAGAAATTTCCCCAGTGTGGGATAAATAGTCATAAAATGTTGTTTATTTTTATTACTATGTTCAGTGTATTGATTGTTCTGTTTCTTGTTCATTCTTTTGTACATGATTATGATTATGACAGTATTCATTTTGGTTAATTTTACTGATTATTCATTTTTTGTTGATTTCATTAATTCTTTTGTCGGTTTTGTGTTCATTTTGTTGTTCATATTGAGTATTTTGTATTCATTTTGCCCTCATTAGTTTTTAAACCATTTTTAAAATAAATTGTGCTATCTTTCATTTTCTATTCATGAGTTTTCTTCATTTCTATTTCTTGAATTTATTTTAAGTTCTCAATAAACATTGGCAGTAAAGGCACATATTGATGACACAAACAGAAGCTTCATAACTGTTTTTTAAGACGTATCATGGGTACTTTTTTGTTTTGCTAAACAGTTATTATAGTCATTCTTGGATCAAAGCCTTATTTTTTATGTGAAGACTTCATGTAGGACACCCACAAAGAGGAAATGACATAAACTTTCCAAATCTGTATTGTCAAGAATCAAACACCAACACATCACTTCCCCCACATACGTATGAGTCAAAATATTGATCGTAAATTGCAGGTGCTAAAAAAATGTTTGTGCAGTGGAAACTTGAAATGCATGTTTTAATTTAAGCTTCCATTAAGCTCTCTGACACTTGCCCAAACATGCACTGACATACCTGTCGGTGATTTTCTGCTAATACGAGCCCAGGTGACAGTTTATGAGAAAATCAAGTTGCACAAAATACACATCCTGGTTTGCTTTAAATTAAGGATTAGAAGTTTGCAGCTGCATCTCTCAATTTATATCTGAATTTGAAGTGAACTTATTGAAGAAATTCAACAAAAATTAATTTTAAAAAACTAAAAAATCACTCAGAGACCTCATTTAGGGCAGCTCAGTTTCTCTTCATAGTGAAAACCTACCATCATCATTTGAACCTATGAAAAGTTCCCCAAAAAGTAACAATGTATTCTTAAATTTATTTGAGCCTCATTATTAGATTTTTTTGACCATGAAAACCTACCATTAGCATTTGGAATCACATACATACATTATTTGTTCAGCACTTATTCATGAAAAATAAAATTTCCATAATGGTGGTTTTCTTCTGGATGTCGCTCTGTAAATGTTGAAAATATATCAAATCTGTGGGCACATTACTGAATCAGCCGACTTTACACTATAATTTGGCATCAGTTACATCTCTATAGCTTTATTTGCTATATCATAGTAGATATTTTTCCTCTATTTTTCCTCAATATTCCACTATATCTGGAATATTGTCCATATCTGGATGAAATGTTGTTTGATAGAATCTACTGTGGTGTTATCACACATTTTTTGGCTAAATTTCCTAGATGTTTATTGTTACAAGAGCAAATGTTGAATTTGGCCATATTTCACAATGGTGAAGAATCCTTTAAAAATCATCTAGATCCAGATGATGATCCACATCACTTCTAGAAATCTAATAGATTGATCCTTGTACCATTTCTGATCTATCAAACAAACAGGCAAATAAATAAAGTAACACAGACACATACGTATCATCTTTGGGGTAGGTAATGATACATCTGTACAATCCATAC
>JAQQAE010016229.1:0-11819 GCA_029823295.1 Pseudamia nigra
ATGTGAGTGCGAATGGTTGTCTGTCTCTATGTGTCAGCCCTGCGATGAACTGGCGACTCATCCAGGGTGTACCCTGCTGCTGGGATAGGCTCCAGCACCAACAACCCTCACGAGGATTAAGGGGTAGAAAATGGATGGATGACCTGACACAATTTAACCATTTACACCACTATTTTAAAGATTGTTTGAAAGCATTACAAGACTGAAAATGTCATATCTTCAGATTTTAATAATTCATGCATGAAAGGGTTAAGAATACTTTTTGCTTCCCAAGGATGTCAGTATAAATAAGCAGCAAATTCTAATTCCTAGTGCCTTGATATCAGCCATGATGTCCAAACCTTTGGCATGTCAGTGCATGTAGACAGTATCCCCTGGCATGGATACCTGACATACAGAGTGCACAATGTAACACAGAAGCATCAATATTAGGCTTTGAGAGCAATATATTCCAAAATTGGATATGGACATGTGAACCAGGTGATGTTATTAAGTTGGGTAAGTTCTTAAAACTAACTGGCTGGGGTGGTTATGAAGGTACAACAAACCCATGGACTTCCACATGGGAGAGTGGGTTCATGTCCTGCATCATTCCGTGCCTTTGTCTGTTTAAGGTTGTGTGGTATTGCGCGTGTGTGTCCTGTCTAACCCTCCTCACCTGACCCTTTTACCCTCTCCAGGTAGTTCCATGTCTGTCCCTAATTAAACCTTGTCCCTGGTGACTGTGTCAGCAGAAAATACTCCCCCTCACATATTCAGGACATGACTAGTAAATGTTATGCTTAAAACCCTCAAAGACCTGACCCACAGCACAGTCAAAAAGATTTCAAATTTACTATTATTTAGTGGCAAAATCATTAGCACGTTCTTCTTTTTCAACAGTGCAAATGATAGATTGGCACTTAACTATTCAGTTATATGATGCTAACTGGTAGGTGGTAATAGAAAAACAAAATAAATATGGGGAAGACAGGAACCCCAAAAAATCTTCCACCTGGGTCTTCAAGCGCTAAACATACGTAAATAGGTAAAATTTTACCCAGTTGTGGTTTTGTGTGCACTTTTGTTACCTGAATTCATCTTTATTCCAGTGCATCAGAACACAATTTTATAAACACAAAAACTGGAGGGCTTCAATATTTTATGAGAACACTGTACAGCACAACTGTAAAAAAGCGGCAGGTACATTGTTCTCATTGGCATTTCCAGTGTTAATGCAACATCCATTCAGGCAGTAAATCAAACACTATCTTCATGCAATTCAAGCACAAGTTTCCAAAACAATTCTATCATTTCTGCTCCAAAAACTGGACTCCTTTCCCAGACCACTCAAGCTGACAAATCCAGGACAGGCTCCATGTGGTCAGAGCCAGCTCCTCTCAACCTCACCGTTATGTATTCCTCTGAAATCTTGGCATTAGATTAAATTCAAAACGGAAACATTCTTGCCTTTCTTCTCTTCATTCTTGTAAAACTCACTTTCACCTGGAGGCTGCTTACTACATTGTTTAACTGTTGGACCATTGAGCGACTCCACTGAACAGCTGCATTGCCGACAGTGCTTCATAAGAGCATGAAAGGAGTATCCCCATTTTCAAAGACGCAATTCATAGGCTCAAACTTTGTCACGTGTGTCTGTTTGCCTCTCTTATGTCTCAACCAGTGCAGAAGCTTACATTCTTCTAGTAAATGTGAGTCCAGGTTGGCAGCGCCAGGTCCACACTGTGCCTGATGTCCACCGGGACACAGACAGCAGGCACGAAGCCAACGACCGCTGAGCCTCCAAGCTGTCGGCACTCCCTCGCTGCTGTGGCACATCCATGAAAGAAATACATTTACATTAATCATGCCACCATGGCTCTCCAAGGACTGTCTCTTCCTGTTGTCCCCTTTCTCCATCAAGAAAGGACATCCCTAATTAGGTGGTATTTTTCACCCCAGCACACATATTTAACAGGTTATTTTTATGTTTGTGCATGTTTATAGAGTTGTTAACAGGAAAACATAATACAGGTACATGCAGTGACATTGTTAGTATCATAACACGATGATGTGACCCTTACATTTATATCTGCACCGCTGACGGGAAGAGGATTTGATTTTTCCTTGGTTTTCCCAGGCTGTCTCTGTGTATCTCAGTGCATTCAACCCAAATTCACCTGAAAACGCTTCGATTGGCTGAACCACAGATTGTTCCCAAGGTAACCTGGGATCAAATTTTTTCACCAATGCAAAAATAGAAGAATGTGCATTTCATTGTGCATTATCATCAGATCATATTTATCTGTTTGTTTATTCACAACATAACTCAGAAAGTTGTGAACAGATTTTTCAACACTGTGAGATAGGGCATTTGTCCTTGTAACGCTATACATAACACCCAGAACATTTACCCAAAAACAAAGGATAACACCATAATAGATTCTATCCAACCACAAAATTTGATTGAGATATGAACAATATTTCACATATACTGATCCTCAATGCAGATACTTACAATGGTTGAGGTGAAAAAAAAACTGTTGTAAGGTAGTAGGAAATAAAGCTATAGACATTCAACTGACCCTAAATTGTAGCAGAAAGATTGCTGATTTAGCATTTACAGAGCTAGATGAAGAAGAAAACCACCATGATGGAAACAATACTTTTTTATGAATACCTGTTGAACTACTAATGATATGTGTGTGATTCCAAATGCTCATGGTAGGTTTTCATGGTCAAATAATCCAATAAATGTAAGGACATTACTTTTGGTGCAATAACATTATGGGGGAAATGAACATTGGTTCAGATGATAATGGTTGGTTTTCACTATGAAGAGAAACTGAGCTGCCTTGGTGGAGGTCTGCGCTCTGTGAGTGCTTTCTAGTTTAAATTTTAAATCTGCTGTATTTTAACACGTACTGTTATATCTGTACAATTTGGATGTGTGTATTGAACACTTCCATCAGGGTGTTGATGAAGTAAAATATGTTGATTTAATTTTTCCTTTGTTTTCAAAGAGCCTCTTTATTTGTCTGCTACACACACTGATTTCACTGTGCAGTGTTGTAACTATCCATCCATCAAATTCCACTTCAGCAGTCTAAGCAGAGACGCCCAGACTAACTTCTCTACAGCCACCTCCTCCAACTCCTGTGGTGGGTCTGAAGGTGTTCCCAGATCAGCCAAAAAACATAGTCCCTCTAATGTGTCCTGGTTGTGCCCTGGGGCCTCCTCCCAGTTGGACATGCTTGAAACACTTCTCCCAGGTATGAGGTCAGGAATCATTCAGATCAGATACCCAACCCACTTTAACATAGAGGAGCAGTGTTTTTACTCTGCACTCCTTCCAAATGCCCGAGCTTCTTACCCTTGTAGTTACCCACGTTTAATTAGAAAAGGCTCAGATCATCTAAACAACAGGCCATTTCCAAGGTGACCTGGGATCATATTATGGCAGGGTTACTGTAAGCACACAATAATGACCTTTACATGAACAATTTCCTGAAATAAAATGTAAGGGACATAGGGACAGACTATGGTTATGACATGTGATGTCACAAATCACAAAAATTTAAAACAACATGATTCTTCTGTTGTCTTGTTTGCATAGCTTTTATTTTAGATCATTTTGATTTTATATCCCTGAGTTTGTATGACCCTCAGCAAGAAATAAAGATGCATTTTCACAGTATGGGACCTTTAAATTTAGAATTCTGGCTCATGGGGGCAGGGCTAGTATCAATTGAACTGACTGTGACTGCAAATTCAAAACCGTTTGCTTTTCTGCTCTCAATTTATTTTTATTTTGCTTAAGCTTTATTTAACCAGGTACAGTATGTCAGTTGAAAATCATTTCTCATTACTGTCAGTTTTCCAACACTGGCAATACTGAGCAAATTTATGCTTCCAGAGCTTTTTATGTAGTCAGACATTATTTTCAAGGTCTTTCAGAGTAAAGTTCCTCACAGGGGTGCAGTTCATAAGTTTAAGTACTGCTGAACTAACACATAACTCGCAATGAGTTAATGTATGAATTAATGTGTGATTTTTCATGAATTCATTATGAAGTAATGATGAATTGACTGTAGGTGAATACTTCACAGTTACTCCATCATTTGTTAAAGGTCCTGAATTCATAGAAACTTTATACATGAATGGACACATATTTGTTTCAGATGGATCTGTAACATTCTTCACTCTAATATTTTAAAAACATATGAAGCCTTTTTAAATGTGAACTGGTGATCAGATTCAATCATGTATGTTGCTGCAGGACATAACAGTCAGAGCACACATCACAGGTTTTTAAAATTGAGGCAATGACACACATTAACCTGTGTCCAAAATAAAGTATGTAGTGACATGCAATGTATGTTTTGACTGTTGCATCATGTAGCAATGTGCATGTTTGAATCTGATAGGTTTTTAACATACAAGAAGCAGTAATCAGGCCTGGGTGTGGCTGTGTAGGTTTTTTTTCCCCTTGAAAATAAAAACCTTCATTTAAAAACTGCATTTTCTGTTTGCTTGTGCTTTCTTAAGAAGTACCAATGAATTCACGTGCCGTAACTAATGATGAAGTACTAACTGTACAGGTTACACACAATACCACAGTGAATTTATCATTAGTTCATGGTGATCATCAAATTCATGATAAATCATGCATTCATTAGTGTTTAGTTACGCATTAGTTCATCATTACTCAAGTAAATGAATCATACCCCCCAAATAAAGTGTTACCATCAATTTAAACGTGAAAAGGTTTCATAGGCCTTTTTCTGTTCATTTCCATTTGCTGCTTTTTCGGTCATGTATTTATTTTTCTGATTTAGAGCTTCTTTTATTGGTTTTAACTTAATGCTCATTGTCCTTGTGCAGTTGGATCATTTTCACTGGGTTGCCAGCTGTGAGAGGCAGACGTTTAGAGGATTACGGACTGTAGATAAAGCAGACGATTAAGCTGCTGTAAATATCACAGGTAACAAAGTTTAATCCGGTTCAGTCCATTACTTCAACTCTCCACCTCTGTGACAGAGTTTTATGGAGTGTGATGCAAATATTTGGATATTTAAACTAACCACACACATAAAATGTGTAGCAATGTGTCATGTTTGAATTAAAGTGAAGCATCAATAGGACAATAATGGTGTGGGTGAATGGATCTGTTGTGGGGCTTTAACTAGAAAAAACAGGTTTGGACTCTCATGAATGTCCTTATTATCATCATCTGTTGTTTATTTACTTGACATTTACATGATGTGTCTCGATAAGGGGCTGTGTCTGCTGATCCCTGTAATGCAGTGTGAAATATCTCAGGAACAGTGTGACAGAATGTTACAAAGTTCAACACAACCCTTCCCTTGGACACCTGGAAGATGAACTTTGGTAGATGAATGGAGAAGATTTTGAAGGTCAAAGGTCAAGTGTTTTTTTTTTTTTTAATCTCATACCAGTCCATTATTACAATGCAATACTTCAGGAATGGTTTATCCTAAAGAAGCAAAGGTGAATGGTATTGTGATATTATGTCAACAATTAGTGTTCTCAGTTCGTAAATGCTTAGTGAGTGTAGTTAAAAGAAAAGGTGACATAGCACAGTGGTCAACATACCCCTGTCCCATCTTTTCTGGAATGTGTTGCAGGCATCAAATCTGAAATTGGGTCAATATTAAAAAAAAAAAAACAATATCATTCATCATTTATAACAACAATTATCACGTATTTGTAATGTAGTCAATTAAATATGAGTTAAAAATTTTTTCAAACCATTGTACAGTGGTACCCCGGATAACGAACGTCTCTGACAACAAAAAATTTGGATACCAAAGAAAAATATCGGCAACTGAACTGTATAGCAAAAAAAAAATAAAAAATCGCTCAACAAAAGAAGACGTGTCTACGCTCAGGTCACGCATGCATCACTTCCAGGTCTTGACAAGAAGGACCCGGAAGTCAGAGCGCACTCACCCAAAAGGGAGTGCGCTAACCCACTAGCGCTAGCCAATAGCTGGTTGTAAAACAAGACTGCCTCACCATCGGCATTTATGAATCAGCTCAACTCCTCAATGCAGAACCTGACAGCGTGGTCCTGTGTGTCCTAGCCTCTGCCATCGTAAGCTAACTCCACTCCAGATTTGGCTGTGTTGTTAGCCATAGCTGTAGCCCGGGCAGCGCCATGTCAGCGTGTCGACCTGGGCAGCGGCATGTTGGCCTGGGCAGCGCTGTGTTGACACGGCCAGACACGCTGCTGCCCAGGCCGACACGCCAACATGGCACTGCCTGGGCCGACACGCAGACACGCCAATATGGGCAGCACCAATTAGATTCGTTATTCGGGGCACCACTGTATTCTGTTTTTATTTGTTACATACAATGTCCCAACTTCACTGGAATTGGGGTTTTTATAACAGTTTTGTGATTTAAAAAAAAAATTTGGTTTGATGCTGATTTAACTCATGACATTTATTTAATGCATATGTTGTCTTGTGTTCATAAGTTTACAAAAGCAGAATAAATAAATCTGAGTCTTTACAACATGTTCCATCCATCCTTCCATCTTCTACCGCTTCTCTGTGGGGTCGGGTCACAGGGCCAGCAGCTTGAGCAGGGAAGCCCAGACTTATCTCCCCGACTACTTCATCCAGCTCTTCTGGGGGGACCCAATGCGTTCCCAGGCCAGCCGACAGACATAGTCCCTCCAGCATGTCCTGGGCCTTCCCTAGGGCCTCCTCCCAGTGGGACATTCTCTACTTGAGGCAGGACCTCATTCTAACCCGGAGGGAGCACTCCACCCTTTTCCGGCTGAGGACCATGGTTTCAGATTTGGAGTCGCTGATTCTCATCCCAGCCGCTTCACACTCAGTTACAAACCACTCCAGTGAGAGCTGCAGGCCATGGCATGATGACGCCAACAGAACCACATCATCTGCAAAAAGCAGAAATCCAATCCTGAGGTCAGCCAGACCCCCTTGACACCCTGGCTGCGCCTAGAAAGTCTGTGCATAAAAATTATGAACAGAATCTGTGACAAAGGGCAGCCCCGGCAGAGTCCAACCCTCACTGGAAACGAGTCCGACTTACTGCCGGCAATGTAAACCAAGCTCTGACACCAGTCATACAGGGTCTGAACAGCCCTTATAAGTGTATCCGGCACCCCATATTCCTGGGGGATTCCCCACAGAACTCCCCAAGGGATACAGTCAAATGCCTTCTCCAAATCCACAAAACACATGTAGACTGGTTGCGCCAACTCCTATGCACCCTCCAGGACCCTGCTGAGAGTGTAGAGCTGGTCCACTGTTCCACAACCAGGACAAAAACCATACTGCTCCTCCTGAATCTGAGGTTCAACTATCCAATGGATCCTCCTCTCCAGTACTCTGGAATAGACCTTACCAGGCAGTCTGAGGAGCGTGATCCTCCTATAGTTGGAGCACACCCTCTGGTCCCCCTTCTTACATAGGGAACCACCACCCTGGCCTGCCAATCCAGAGACACTGCCCCCAATGACCATGCAATGTTGCACAGGCATGTCAACCAAGACAACCACGACAGGCACCAACCACCTTACGGCCATAGATCCAATCAGCCAACTTGATAATGGAGGCACGGAACAAGGCCCACTTGGACTCAATGTCCCCCGCCTCCCCCGGTACATGGTCAAAGCTCTGCCAGAGGTGGGAGTTGAAGCTCCTCCTGACAGGAGACTCTACCAGACATTCCCAGCAGAACTCCCCTATGTTTGACTCTGCCAGGTCTGACCGGCATCCTCCCCCACCATCGGAGCCAATTCACCACCAGGTGGTGATTAGTTGACAGCTCCGCCTCTTTCTTCACCCGAGTGTCCAAGACATGTGGCCGCAAGTCCGAAGATACAACCACAAAGTCAGTCATCGAACAGCGGCCTAGGGTGTCCTGGTGTCAAGTGCACTTATGGACACCCTTATACTTGAACATGGTGTTCGTTATGGACAGTCCATGATGAGCACAGAAGTCCAATAAAGAAGCACCACTCGGGTTCAGATCAAAGGGGCCGTTCCTCCCAATCACACCCCTCTAGGTCTCACTGTCATTATCCGCTTTCAGCTGCCACCTACAACACAATGCACCCGACCCCCACAGCCCCTCCCATGGGTGGTGATCCCATGAGATGTTTACAACACATTATTATTTTTAATTTCAGCAGCAGGAAGAGAAAATACCATGTTATATGAAATAGACCTGAGGACCCAAAATGTACTCGGTTAGAGATATTGTAAATTTTACATACATGGTCAGAATAACAGAATGTATATGCTAAGTAATGTGAAATAGCTCTATAGTACTGTATGTTTCATGGTTATATTCTTCAGCTATATTGCCCCCCGTTGCCCTTTATGCTGCAGCTTTAACAGCTTTGAGAGTGAAATCATAGAATTAGCAGAAGAGGAGTACATTTAACACTGATTGATTGTATGCCTGCTTGGTAGCTTTTGAAATACACTATCATTTATTAATTACAGGCAGTAAACGGCTGGGGTGTGCTCTGGTTCACACAGTGAAATGGTGTGCTGAGAGACCATCAGCAGCAGAAAATATGGCAATATAATGAACTTATTTTGCACATCCACCAAACAGACATTATAGGTTTTTAATGTTGCTATAATCACTTGATTGTTATTGTAACAGGCTCAGTGCAATGAGGAAGCACAGCTGGGGTTTGGAGTTTTGCTATGAATTTGTGTTCTTTAAGGCTGAAGGCAGAGTTAATTTTGCTTGATTTTTTCATATATTAATGTTGACACTGTACTGTATAATCCTTATATGAATTGAACAGCTAGCTCCTAAGTTTATTAAAGGTCTGCTATTGTGATTCTTTAATGTGTATCTATACAGCAGGGGTGGGTAGTACTCAAATATATTTAATCTAGTTTTTTTTTCAACAAAATGCACTTCCAAGAGTATTTGTTTTGCAGAATACTTTTTACTTTTATCCAGTCACATTTGTGATGGAAATTATATATTTTACTTAGTTACATATGGACACAACTCAATACATAGGAGTCATTTTTACTCATCCAGGATATCAACAGAACAAGCAAATGTTGGCAAAATGCTAAAAATATTGACAGAATGACCAAAATAGGCAATGTAGTTAATAAAATATCAAGCAGTATTGAGCAGAAGGAGCAAAATGACAGTATCAGTAAAACATCAACCAAATGAAAAATAGCAAAATAATAGACAAAATATCAATAATGGAAACAAAAATGAGCAAAAATAATATAAAAAATGAACAAAACAATCAACAAAATATGAACAAAACAGAAAACTATGCAACAGCATATCAACAAAATCAAAAACAAATTACAAAATATCAACAAAATAAACAACAAATAGGAAAATGATTTAAAAAACTGTCAAATTTACAAAGTCAGCAAAATAATCAACTATATAAAACAGCAAAATTAAGAAAAATACAGTATAATAGGCTATAAAATACAGATTTTTTTTGCTCTTACTCAAGTACTTATTTTTATGAGTACTTCTTTGCTAGTCATTATAAAGTAAATTAACTTGAGTACTGTTTCTGTTTACTCTACACACCTCAGCTTATGATAAGTGTCTATTAAAGTGTGCTAATTTGATTTCTCTGTAGTTTTCTATGGCTTCTTTCTATTAACTCTGCCACATATGCTCTGATTTTATTTTGCATTGTCATATCTGCCCAGTTTTATTCAGGAAAATACTCTAGTTATAATACAGGTTATTCCCAAGGTGACCTGAGTTCACATTCTGACACAAGGCTACTGCAAACACAGAATACTGCACTTTTTATAGATAATTTCCTGACAAAAAAAAGATCAAAACTTCCAGCCAGTTGCTCATGAGGGCAGGGCTAATTTTAGCTTGACTATGATAGGGTGTAGCTTGTGAATTCTGTATTGCAGAATTCACAAGCTCATGGGCCAGGACTTGTGCACTTTGACTTGACTATGATTAGTTAGCATTTGTGATGTCATATATCACAGCCTATTGTGGGCTTTTTAATTAGACTTTTTGCTCCCATTATGTCAGTTATTGTGCTAACATGAGATCTAACAAAGATGTTCATTTTTTTAAATCATCATTTAAGCATCAACACTGAAAATTTTTTTTACAGTCTAGACAAAAATCTACAGTCTAGACAAAAATCTCACATTCATCCTCCTGGGGCCTTTTACATCCCATTGAATATCATTAAAACCACTTATTTTCAATATAAGTATAAACATTCTGATCACTATATGTGGAATATTGCCCATATCTGGATCAAACTTTATGATTTGATAGAATTTATGATGTTACCCTGTGTTTTTCTGGCTACATTCTCTGGGTGTTATTTGTAGTGTTACAAGGACAAATGTTGAATTTGGCCCTATCTCACAATGTTGAAGAATTCTTTAAAAATCTCACAATGTTGAAGGATCCTTTAAAATTCTTCTGGATCCAGACAATGATCCAGATCACTTACAGAATCTAATTGATCGGTCCTTGTGCCATTCCTGAACTAATCTGAAAATTTCATCCAAATTCTGTTAACTTTTTGAGTTATGCTGTGAACAAGCAAACCGATAAATAAATAAATAAACTGACAAAGACAAAACCTCCTTGGTAGAGGTAGAAGGCTAAATCTTTTGGAAACCTTGCAATTTCACAGGATGAGACTTTCAATTTGAAGTGCAACCTGTCTTACCATGCAAGTGCATTATCCACTAAAGATCACAGATGCTGCTCTTAAGCCATGGCCTCTTTTTTTAGGATTTTAATATTTGACAATTAATTTGCTTGCTGTTGGACTTGTGTTTGGTCTGTGTAAATAGGACTTATATGTGCTTATACCTGAGTTTCTCCTGATTAATTTGATGTACAATATGACTATATGTTTATGTGATTAGTGCAGTGTTTTATGCTCTTTGTTGAGGGACTGTGAGGATTAAGAGGTAAGTTGATTTTGGCAAATGGCACCTGTCTTCCAGATCCATATGCTCTGAAACAGCCGTGATCCTTTTGGAATCCTGTAGAATCTGTCGTCTACCAGAGTAATATTGATTCTGGCAACCACAAATACAAGAAGCAGACATTCTGGTGCTTGTACACTACCTAAATCAGCTAGCTTGCTTGTCTGAATGACTGGGGAACATTGTTACTTCCACTGCCAACATACACAGACAGCTTTTTCATGGCATCCATCCATCCATTTTCAACTCCTTAATCCTCACAAGGGTCAGGGGGGAGGGGGAGGCGCACTGGAGCCTATGCAGCTGACTTAGAGCGCCAGTTCATTGCAGGGCTGACATATAGAAACGAACAACCATTCACACTCACATTCATACCTATGGACAATTTAGAGTCATCATTTCACCTAACCCCTAGTGCATGTTTTTGGTTGTGAGAGTGGCTTACACCAGGGGTTTGCAAACTGAGCAAACAGGTTGCAGATAAAAATAAGCATTCCTTTTAAAAAAGAACAAATCATCTTATTAATGAACAAAAACTAAGACAATAGTGAAGAAAATAATCTACATAATGATCAAAAATAATCAAGGTCATGTACTTGGTGTGTCCTCTGGAAGGAAAATAGATAAGGAGACTGAGGAGGTGGTGGAATGAGGAAGTGCAGGAGTGTGTACAAAGGAAGAGGTTAGCTAAGAAGAAGTGGTACATTGAGAGGACTGAGGAGAGTAAACAGGAGTACAGGGAGACGCAGCGTAAGGCGAAGGTAGCAGTGTCAAAGGTCAAACAGAGGGCGTATGATGACTTGTATGCTAGGTTGGACAGTAAGGAAGGAGAAAATGATTTATACAGGTTGGCAC
>JAQQAE010016231.1:0-11819 GCA_029823295.1 Pseudamia nigra
TGCGGGTCCATAAAAAGTCCTTTAAACATCTTCAATCAGGACGTCTGCGGGTCCATAAAAAGTCCTTTAAACATCTTCAATCAGGACGTCTGCAGGTCCATAAAAAGTCCTTAAAACATCTTCAATCAGGACGTCTGCAGGTCCGGGTTAGGGTTAGGTTTAAAGGTCCTTAAAATCTTAAAATGTCTTAAGTCAGGAGATGTTTTGAATCAGGAAATCAAAAATCAACAAGGCAAAGAACCTTAAAAAATCATCAAAATGAACAACAAACAACAAATAATGAAGAAAATGCTGAAAATAAACAAAACAATGAACATTTATGAAATAATAAGTGAGTCATTGATAGGTTCATAGATGTTTGTCGTGGTTACCTCGTCATTTCTCGTCTCGCTCCTCATCGTCCTCATGTCGTTTTTTTCTCAGCACGGTCAGCAGCTGTACCGTCACATCTACCTGGGCTGCAAAGAGGACGATAACGTCCACAAGAACTTTGAGCTGCTCTTCACCACGTTGGCCATCCTGACCATCGAACTGGCCAACGAGGACGTGGTCATCGACCTCATCAGACTCGCCATCGCCCTGCAGGTCAGACCCAGCACCAACATCACCGGGGGTTGTTTACCGGACTGATCCTATAGGAGCTATGTGGTCGGGGGTTATTCTCCCCTGGTAGGGTCTCCAACACCAACTGGTCCTAGGTCACAGGTCAGACTCAGAGTGATTCAGAAGACCCTTGTGATGAAGAACTTCCTGTGGACCCACCACCTGCAGGAAGGGTCTTAAGGGTCGTAAGGGGCTGTGTGGTTTGGGTCTGGTTGGTCCAAAAGCTTCAAACCGGTGATAAAAAATATCAACGTATGCAAAAACACATGGTATAACTGAGTTCTGTTTTGTAAACAAATAAAAACAAACAGATCATAACACTTATTGAATCTTCTAATGCGTGACTCGCTACATGTATTAAGTCCAGGTGTTTTCTGATTGGCTGCAGGACATGGCTCTGGTAAACGAGGAGAACATGCCCATGTCGATCCGTTGTGGCATCATGGCGCTGGTGGCGGCGTACCTCAACTTCCTGAGCCAGATGATCGCCAACCCGCCGTTCTGTCAGCACGTCAGCAAGGTGAGGCCGCACGCCGACGCGTTAGCACGTAGCACTGCCACAGCCTACGCTTAGCGATTGTATCTATATCAACAAGAAATCTTCACGCAAATAATTTCCTCCTTTTTGCTTCTTTTACGTTTTTTTTTGTCTTTTTTAAACTTTTTTTTAATACATTTTTGGTTTCAAGATTGCGAGTTATTTCATAACTATGGCTTTCTGATGGTAACAGCCTATTTATTGATTTATTTTCTCTTGATAACAGTTATTTAGTTGTTTAGACATTTAAAAACTAGTTTTTTTCACGATAATGGATTAAGTTACATGTTTAACTACATATAAATACTTGTTTTCTACTGTAATGACATGACTGGAGAAAATAAACCATCCCTCGACTTAAGTTTCAGGCTAAAAATCAGGTTTGATCAAATAAACTGGACACTTTTTTTAAAGAATTGTTTTAGTTTATTAAATTTTAAGCATCATTACAGGCTCATAAAGGCAGTTTCTAGAATAAATAAAAAAGAGAAGATATAAAAGTTTATATCTAATAGTACGTGTCACTGGTCTGAAATCTGTATCATAGTCCCTGAATAAAACATCTCTGATGACATGAACCTGTTACCATCAGAAAATAATACTACAGCAAACCTAGCGCATGCTCCTCCGCTACCTGTGTACGCTGACGATACACCACTTTACTCCAATGTGGAACTTTGTATGTTCTCACTGTTCCTCTTATTCAGTGTTTTTTTTTTTAATCTCCAGGTGATCGAGCTGAGAAACATGGACGCCCCGTATCTGCTGCCAGAGCACATCTTCAGAGACAAGTGTCTGTAAGTGTCCTCCGCTGATTTCGTTAGCTTAAAATAGTTCCCACGAATGACTGAACAGGTTTACGCTAGAATTTCTTATCCAAGTCACTTTTCCAGTAACATTTCAGAATTATAGCCATGTAGAATAAATACCAGACAGAAGTTTTCATTAATCTGCGACGCAGACCAGATTAGAACATAGAACAGTGAACTATACCCTCACGTTCACACGTTTCTAAAATCACAGTGTACGCCAGCCTTAACTGTGCAGATATTAATGATCGTCTTCAGTGCCGACTCACTCATGTGGCTACGAATGGATTGTACAGTGTTTGTAAACAGTCACATACTATTCCATAACTGCACTAATGTAACAACATATCCAATAATGTTTGAGTAGATGATAAAGTGACCTGAAACAGGCTCCTCAAAGTGTGAAGCATTCCTCGAATCTGGAGTTTGAATCCCTTCTCTGACCTCGTCTTGGTGAACTGTGGATCCGCTGTAAAACCTCATAAATGTTGCTGTGGGGTGAGAAATAAATCACACACTCAAAAAAATAGCTTTGAAGTCGTCTGGTTTTTATTCAAGCCGTGCACAGGAAAAACTCACACACCAGGCAGGCTGTGAGTGAGAGCTCTGATCCAACAAGCGTTGTGTAGATTGTGTCTCATTCCTGAGATACAGTGTTTGTTTCATGAGCTTCTTGACGAGGAGGAGGCGATAACGACGCAGCTAGCGCTTCTTCCCGACAGCTTCGAGGACGCTGTCACGTATTTCCTGATCTCTGTGTCCTAACAAAGCATCAGTCGTAAATGTTGCAACAGTTTGACCGGTTCTGTAGCTTGACTACGATGTTTGACACATGTTGGACAGGTTTGAGTTACATGAGCGCGTGGATTTGTAATTAGGACAAGGTTATACGAGTAAATAGGTCAGTGATTCTTCATTGTACAAGACACCGAGGGAAATAATTCGATCAGTTACGGCCTCATAATGTTACAAAGACAATAATCCATTAATTCTGGGTCATTAATTCTCATGTGATAGTTTCAGTTGCTGATGAGTTAGCGGTCTCCGGCTTAGTGCACCCTGCGTGAACCGGTGCACTGCCCCGCACTATGAGCCAAACACTGACTTTAGAGTTTGACGTCTTTGTTTCCTGTCACCTCACAAACTGAGGAGACCGGTTGAATTATCGGACTAGCTTCATTCAACGTTACCTGACCTCCCAACACCACACAAACGTCCATACACAAAAAAAGTGCCAGACTTAATTTGGCTGCACATAAACAATCACGACTCGCCTCGTCCCAACCCAACTGGAAATCTGCTTGACGTGCGGTGGTTCCCGACCCAGATTTTTTTCAGTCCCAACGACATCCTGACAGAATTTGTGCTAATTCAGCATGTTAAATCACCAGGACTCGGCAGTCACGACTCCGAATATGCGACTTTTATAATGCTTGGGCATGTCGGCAATAGATGGCGCGACGCAATCGATGTTCACTGTCAATCGATGGCGCCAGTTCCCAGGCGTGAGTCGCAGCTGTGTGCGAGGTACGTTCAACCACGTACCACAGAGGGTTGAAGGTGTAACGTTCACCAGCGATGCAAAAGTCGAAACCAAAGTAAAGTCGTGGAATGTGTGGTTTACTGTCGGACGGACTCGGGTCGTCGCCACAACCACAACCAACGCTTTGTTTTCCCGCCACACGTCTGAAGCTGCGGCAAATGTCAGCTGATTTAAAACCGTCACTGTTACTGATCGTAAACACGCTTCGTATCAATCAATCAATCAACTTTATTCCTAAATCACCTTAAAACAACCCACAGCTGAACATCAGGGACAAATAAGATCCAGCACAGAAAAAAAACAAGCATCAAAACCAAGAAAATACAACGAAAAGTTCACTGACACAAAAACAAAAGGTCACATCATTAAAACAACAAGCATTAAAAATAATATAAAATAAAACAAATAAAGAGCAAATAAAAGCAATGTCTCATGTTGGATCGAAGCCAAGGAGTAAAAACGGGTTTTAAGACGAGTTTTAAAAATGGACAGTGAGGAAGCATGTCTAAGGTTTAAAGGCTTCACCTTTAAATGAAAAAAACTAGCCTTATTACGAAGAATAAGCTTGGAAATCCGCCCGTGCGTGTTCTTTTGTTCGCAGTCTTCCGGAGTCTCTGGATAAAGAGGACCGGCAGCTGTACTTCCAGCCGTCCGACATGGCCGAGTGTTTGGCCGGACCAGGATACAACTCGGAGCGACTGTCCGTCCCTTACGTCCCACAGGCCACAGGTACCGACGTCCAACACAAACCTGCTTCCAAATGAGATGCGTCACTGTGGATAACGATGGTTTGGAAAAAAACAAACCCCATGTTTACTGAAAGTAGCACATCCCTGCATCCACACACGACAGTGAAAACTCTACCACGGGAAGAATAAACCCTATGTAAACCAGATCCAGAAATGCCGCCATCTTCTCTGGGCCAAAGCCCATTTAAGGTGGACTGACCAGTTCACATCTGAAATTCCGGACTAGAACTCGTGTACAACCGTGTGCTCCGGGATAAAGAGGAGAGGGACCATCCGGCCTGTTATCAGCATCTGTGATGGTATAGGTTAGTTAGCGCGGAGTTCCTCAGGGATCCGTACTGGCTCCGCTGAACTTTTTGTTTTCTTTCATCATTCAGAATTACTCACTGCCTTCAACTACTACATTACCCATAAGCCTCTGCTGATGTTGCCATGGGTAACCTCCACATTAGTGAAGGCAACATTAATGCCGAACAATATCTACAGGTTTTGGTTCAACATATGCTGCCGAGTAGATGTCGTCTTTTTCAGTGAAGGCCTTATTTATTTCAGAATTACTCACTGCCTCTATGCACTACATTACCCATGAGCCTCTGCTGTTTGACGTTTTCCACAGTGACCCAGCTTCTTTGGAAATCAGATACACAAACTCATCTGTTGGACTGAAGTAAATATTTCCCATGAGCGCCTTTGAAATGTGCCTCTTGCTCCGGTGAATTTGAAATGACTCCGCTGGGTTCGGTTCCTCCACTTCCCATCTAACCCTCTGCTCTTCTTCTTCTTCTTCTGTCGTGCCACTTCCTGTAACGCCAGTGCTTTACACAGTAGGAAAAATCCTGCACAGGTGTAGACAGACGTCCAGAGGTAACGTCCCCCTAGACCAGGGGTGTCAAACTCATGCCATGGAGGCCGAGACCCTGCAGGTTTTCTTTCCAACCAGTCCCTAAAGCAGGTGATGTCACTGATTAGCTCCGCCCCTCAATTTGAAGTTGTGCTGATCAGTGAAATCACTTGCTTTAGGGACTGGTTGGAGAGAAAACCTGTAGGGTCTCGGCCCTTCATGGCACGAGTTTGACCCCCCTGCCCTAGACTGTAGATGTTTAGACCCAGCTGTGTCCGTGTAATCTGAGTACACGACGCTCCGATGCCCAGGGTGTTGGTAGTTTTTCCCCGTGGTGACTATGTGCAGTGATAGACGTGTAGCCATAGCAACGTTCATCTGTAAAACCAACGTTTTGATCCATCCTGTTTACAATTTGCTTCCTGTGCTTTTCATGTGGACGCGTGTCGGTGAGTACGTGGACCAGACGCCAACAAAATATTCATAGAATAACAACAAAATACAACAAAGACCAATGATGTGAGCAACAAAATGAGCAAAACTGATAAAAATAATCAACAAAAATAACAAAACAAGCAACAAAATGAGCAAAACTGATAAAAATAATCAACAAAAATAACAAAACAAGCAACAAAATGAGCAAAAATAATTTTAAAAAACAAGCTTCTAAAAATGAACAAAAACATACAAAGTAATCAACTAAATGAGCAAAAAAAGATAAAAATAATCAACAAAAATAAAACAAGCAACAAAATGAGCAAAAATGATTAAAAAAAATTATATAAACTTCTAAAAATGAACAAAAACATACAAAATAAGAAATTAAATGAGCAAAAATGACACAAGAATCAAGTAAGTTAAAAATAACAACAAAAATGAACAAAATAACCAGTAAAATGACACAATTTGTGCAGTAATCAATTCTACATTAAGTTACTCACTCGAGTAGTTTTTTGTGAGTTACTCTTGTACTTTTACTCACGTACTGATGTGTACGAGTACTTGCACTTGTGTCAGTATCATTGTGAAGTATCGGTGGTCCTACCTGAGTACTCTGTGTACTCTACCCACCTGTCAAAGCGTCTTAAACGACAGCACACACCTGCCCCCTGCTGGTCAACACGAACACTGCAGTTTGGGTTTTTTCACTGTTAATGACAAACGGAATCGAAGACACAGGGTCCGGTTCGGTTCCGTCCACCCGTCGTAGGTTTCATGGGCGGTTTTATTTTTTGGATGCTTGTTGCAGATGAAGACCGTCTGACCAGGAGGAAGAGCTTCGTGGACACCATCTCCCTGCAGGTGGACATCATGTCCAACAGTCTCCCAGACAAGGTGAGCGGGCGTAGGACGGGGACGTGTAGGACCCGGTTTGAGGTGAGCGCGCTGATCCACCGCCTCTGCTCTGTTTGTTTCAGTCTCCGCTGGCCGAGGAGATCACGTTCGAGACGCTGAAGAAGGCCATCGGTGAGACACGTGTCCCTCACATGACACTGAGCGTTTGTCCACGTTGTTCTATGTCTCCCCTCTGTCCACCACCAGGTCCAGGCACATGTCCTCCAACCCACGTTCCACCTTAAATCCTGTATTTATATGTCACAGAAATGTAAAATGTTCCAAATAATAGACATAAAGACCCATAAAGTGCAACGTGTCTTTGGGTCGGAGAGACCACTTCCTGTCGGACAGACCACTTCCTGTCCCAGTTTCATCCAGATCCTGAAACTGGTTTCACTGGACTTTGTTGAGTTTGTGTCTTAAAGACATACTCTTTAAAATGTGCTGATGGTACGAACCCGAACCGCTGCCATACAGACAGACGGGCTTTACCTCATCCGTAAAACTTGGGACGCCTTCAGGAATTAGTCCCAGCAACTTCCAAGTCTTCATTAAAATCAACGGGAGCAGAACAGATTTAAGTCTTAACCCATGTTTTGTATGTTATTTTTCAGTTTGGGGTGAATTGAACTTTTTTCACCTCTTACCTTTGTACCATTTCAAGCTGTTCACTGAACTTGAACTGCAACAAAAAAACTGGAGAGATTGAGGCGTCTTAAAGGTTTTTCCCAGTCGTGTATGTGTGTAAATGTCTATATTGTACAAACGTGGATGATTTGACGTCACGGTGACCAGGTTCCATTGTTCCAGATACGACGGGTCTGGAGGAGCAGGAGAGGGAGAAGAGGCGTCAGGTGATCGAGAAGTTCCAGAAGGCTCCGTTTGAGGAGATCGCTGCCCACTGCGAGTCAAAGGTCCGTAAAAACCAACGGTCCGAGGTTGTAGACCGGTGGCCCTCAACAGGTGGCCCGCATCCACACCGCGAGCCACCTGTTGAGACCCCAGTGTGTGTTTTGATTTGTTCAGCATGTGTAAATGGGCTGGTGTCTCCACGGCAACGATGCAGCAGGAGAAGAGGTGTATGTGTGTTAATGCTGTAAACTGTGTGTGCAACATGTTTATCTGTCCCTGACAAATAAACAAATAAACAACACACCCACATCCCAGTATGATGCGTTTGAGTGACGATCAGACTGGTTAACGCCGTGCGACGTTGTCTCTTCAGGCCACGATGCTTCACGACCGACTGGCGCAGATCTTCGAGCTGACGATTCGGTGAGTTTGTTGAATCCACACCATGAAATATGACGGATGTGTGTGGTTTATTATGACATGATGAAGCAGAATCAACTCCGGTTGTTTGATTTGATTCATTGTCGTGATTTGTCTTGTGTTTAATTTACTTTTATTGTATTTTATTTTAATAATATGTTTTTTAGTTTTTATTCATTCTCTATTTTGTTTCATTTATTTTAAAAGCATATTATTAATATTTATTTTTCAGAATGTCTGTACATTTTTATTATACCTTATTTTGTTGTGTTTGTTTAATCTATATTTTCATTAGTCTCTGATTTATTTTCATTATAACTTTATTTTTTATAATCTTAATGTTACATTATTTTAAATATTTACTAATTTGTTAAACTCTGTTTAATCTATTTGTTTTATGTTAAATTGACTTTTTGTACTTATTTATGTTTTATTGTACTTTTTTGTTTTATTTTTCAGTTGATTTGTTTAGTTTAGTTTTTATTTTATTAGTTTTAGTTCTCACTATTTTATTTATTTAACTTGTGTTTTTATAATTTGTATTGTCATTTTATTTTATCTTTAATATTAACATTTAAGTGACTTTTTTTAGCTTAATTTTAATTGTATTATTTTATTTTTTTTTTGTTTTACTATATTCAATCTTACAACTTATTTGCTGTATTAATTTTCATTTTTGTAATTATTTAATGTATTTTTGTTATAACTCATTTGCTGTATTTTTTTTTATTTTATAATGTTCATGTCATGTAACACATTTTGTTTTTGGATTTAATTTTTTTAAATTCTATATATTTCTTATTAGACCCGTTTCCCACAGTGTTGAATAACCGCTGACCTCTGACCCCCGCAGGCCTCCCCCCAGTCCGTCCGGAGTGGTGTCCATCTCGGCGGGACACGCCCAGCATCCGTCGGTCCCCGTCTACGAGATGAAATTCCCGGACCTGTGCGTCTACTGACGTCATCAAATCAAAACAATCACACGAATCTTCAACGTACGAGTTTAAACCTGAGCCACTGAACGAAGCCTAAAGGCAATAAAACGAATCCACTGGGTTCGAACCCGTCGGATTCGAACCCAGCGGATACAAACCCGTCGGATCCAACGGGTTCGAGTCCGACGGGTTCGAATCCGCCGAGCGAAGCCATTCGTTGTTTTTCAGCAGAACAAAATGACGTGCATTAACGTGTAAATTCCGCTTTAATAAACGCTTCAGCCTCAAATTAAAGTCTTAGAACCGCGTTTAGACTTAAAATTAAAGCTACTAATTATCAGCAGTTTAGATGACGCCGTGTGTGTGTCAATAGAAATGTGATGAAACATACTCGCGTTGCTTCAGATCTAAGTGTTTTATGGTGAAACGAGGTGGTTGGATGCTTTCGTCGGTAGGATGTGACGTGAGGTCGTGTCGTAGACGCCTCGACGGCTTTTAGTGGATTCAAACGCTTAACGTCCTCGAAGAACCAAACCCGAGTCACCTTCCTCCGCTCGGTTACGGAAACATTTACAGACTTTGATTTTGGAATCGCAGTTTCTCAAACTAGTCGCATGCGTTCGTTCTGCCGCCGCCGGTTTGTTTCGTTCCAGACGAGCGAGGATCGGGTTCGTCGACGTTGGATTCAAAGGGGCGGAAACGACGTGAAAAGTCGACGTAAACAAAAGCGGTGAAGTGTTCGTGGTCGATAAATTTTTTTTGTTTTTTTCTCCCAATTGTTGGCGTGTGTTTCAGAAGGCTCCATACTGTTGGTGCAGCAGCTGGAGGACAAAGGTCTCTATGAAGGGTCTCAGTCGTCCAGGTTATACAGTCCAAGCCCTGTGGTTTTTCTCCTGTCGACTGGATATTTCAATCAATCAATCTTTTTTTGTGTAGTGCCAATCATAACCGGCAATTATCTCTAGGCGCTTCACAATTCGAGGCCGAGACCTCATGATTGGATTGAAGACTATCTATCCAGGAAGCTTCTTCACTTCTAGCTGCGCTCATTCCGGCACCTCTGTGACTCATCCTGAAAGGTGGCTTCACCTGGACCAGGGTGGTTACAGAGTGGTTAGGGTCCCTGGCAGAGGCAGGTTGTGGAGGATCGGTACAGGTGACGATGGAGGCAGGAGGAGGGTGAATGACCCTGGAAATTGGCTCCAGTTTGTCTGGGTAGAGTTTTAAGAGCAGAACGGTACATGGGGGAGAGGTTGTGTCTTCCCGGCTTCCTTTGCCCCTCGCTCAAACCGCCTATCCTCCTAAACCCCTCTGTAACCACCCTGGTCCAGGTGAAAGTGACACCTTTTAGGGTAAAGGGGTGGAGTCCTGAGCCACGCAGGATAAATTCTGGATGCATGACAAGTGAAGAAGCTTCCTGGATATGTAGCAAAACGTCAATCCAAACATCCAGTCCAGTCGACAGAAGGAAAACCACACGGCGTGGATGATATAGAACATTTATAACGTGGATCATAAAACGTGAGAACTCACTAAAACATGTAACTTTTATTTTCTCGTCCCATGTCGCTATCAAGAAATATACTGCGTCGAAATTGGGTCCATCTTTATGAAACATCCGGGGGGAACAGCTGCTGCTTGACTGGACCCAGCCCCGAATCCAGCCCTTTATCTGCGGAAACGCGGTACGTTAGTGTCGCAACCATCGACCCGAACAGCAGGAGGTGTGTGTTTGGATTCAGCTGCAAAAAAAACAAGCGTCCGGTTTCTCCACGTAGTCTCACTGTTGATGTCACAGGAGGAGGAGCTCAGTAAAACCCCACGTCCCGACTGCAGATTAAGGCGGTTTTGGTTTTTTTTGGTTTTGTTTTATTTTCACTGTGACGTTTAAAATAGTCTCCACCGCTAGTGCATTTAGCTGCTGCTGATGTCGCGCATATCATCACTTTAAAAACAAAACTGCATGTTCACGTCGAGCCTCGCGTCGCAGGTTTTTCGGACCGTTCGCTCGGCGGCTGAAAAACACGATGAATGTGTCAAAAAAAGTGCGGTTTATTGAGTCATATCGTATATATTTTTGTACATTTTCTGCGCCGTGTGCGTTGAGCTGGAGAGTCAAGCGCAGATTATTTTTCCGTCACGGTTCAGGGTTTCACCGTTTAGTCGCGGTTTTGTTTTATAATTCCTTCGTGTCATTTCAAGAATCGTGCAGAATTTATGAGCGATTTCTTCGTCGTCAAATGTCAGATATTTTTACAAAGGCTCGGAGAGATGATTGTACATGTTTCATCTTTTTTTTTTTTTTTTTTGCGATGCAGAACCTGTGGAATCAGATCTAAAGGGTTTAAAATCAATAGACGACTCAGATCCACATTTACTCGTGGTCGAAATTATTTCACTTTCAAAGAGGTAAAGAAAGCGTCTGATGTTCACACTTTGACTGTGTCAAAAAAAAAGTCTTAACGTCGCCGCAGAAAGAGCGTGAACGAACAGAAAACCGCGACTCGGAGACTGAGCCCGTCCGGCTTTTCCTCGGAGTTTGTTCTGGAGACGAGTCGTAAACGTGTCCGTGCTACATCCAATCAATAAATCAATCGATAAGCGCGTCGTTGATAGTTTCATTAGCCGAGTCGATTCTCGTAGATTCTGATGTCGTGTTGCACTTCGATCACTGTGTCTCGTTTTTCGCGCAGGAATCGGCGACGATCGTTACAGTTTGGTACGAACGGGTCCGAAGATTTTTACTTAACAAAGTGTAAGAAAAACGTGCGATTTCTGTGGATTCGCGCCGGTTTCCTGTCGCTCGTGTGAACGGACAGACATGTTTCTGGCTGCAGAATTAAAAAAAAAAAAGATGCAAGTGCAGCTTCTGATGATGTTTATTTTTTCTCCTGTTTTGTGAAGCAGCCGTTTGTATTTTTGTGCCAGTTTTAGAATCAGACGTGCTGATGTTTTAACCACTGAATGGCGCTGAGGCTCCGCCCCCCGCCGAGGCTTCGCCCCCAATGCTGAGGCTCCGCCCACCGCTGAGGCTTCGCCCCCACCACGGCTTAGAGCAGGGGTGTCAAACTCGTGCCACGGAGGCCGAGATCCTGCAGGTTTTCTCTCCAACCAGTCTCCAAAGCAGGTGATTTCACTGATCAGCATCCTTCAAATTGAGGGGAGGAGCTAATCAGTGAAATCACCTGTTT
>JAQQAE010016232.1:0-11819 GCA_029823295.1 Pseudamia nigra
AATGAGTAGTATGGGGGGGGGGGTTACTAGTCTCTGGATTTTTTAATAAAATTTGTTTGAGTGTGGATGTTTTATTACTGGTAGCTTGTTTCTTTCATTTGCATAATTTCTCAGTAGTATCAGTATTTATTGTAACATCTACCTGTCCTGGGACTGCAGGTGGAAACTAACAGTTCTGCTAAAACCTGGCACAAAACATATTTCCCCTGAGGTTAATGTATTGTTGTGCATGTCCCTGTCAAAAAAATAAACAAATTCAAATTCAAACTTTCTCTGCACAAAAAAATGACAGATTTGAAAATCAGTCCAGGTGACTGCCTTGTTTGAACGTTTTCAGTGTCAATGTACAATATTGAAAACAATAAAAATATAGAACAAACGCTGAATGATACATTGTGTGAAAACTTTTCACTGGTAGTGTATTTTACCAATATATACTGTCTATGATTTTACCTCAAGTTTGTAATTAACAGTGGAATTAACTTTTCATGTTTAGATTTTAAATCACCTAATTCTTATGCTCATTGTACTTGCAGTGCGCCCCTCTCAGACCACAAGATTGGACGTTATTAACGACGCCCACTCCCCCTGCCTGCTGTTACCTTGTCCTGAGTGGAAATGGTGGCCAGATGTCCCCAGTCGCTGTAGTGCGCTATGTATCTGGCGGTCCTGGCGGTCTCCTGGTGCGGTGGAGGAGTGACACTGCTGGTACCAGACTGTTTCACCTTCTCCAACCGATACGAGAACAGCCGGGAGGACAGCTGCGTCACATCGTCGTTTTCGGACTTGACTAGCTCCCCGGGGCTCTCCACGCTGTCCCCGAGGACGCTGGAGGACGGATAAGCCTGCTTCCAGAGCCCCGCGCTGTCCACTAGCAGAGCCGGGGCCACCTCCTCCGACAGGTCCCCGTCCTCCACCACGTCATTGGAGGAGACGACCCAGGAGACCGAACTCCGCAGGGTGTAGCCGCGACACAGACACAGGATGCTGGCAAATACTGCCAAGGGGATGTAACAAGGCCTCATGGATGTGGAGAATGGCCGCCCTCCACTCCCTCTGCCTCTGTTTACAAACTCACGTGGATGGGCTTCGGGAGCGCGAGGGCATTTGGAAAGAAAAGGCCCACAGCGACCCCTACTGGTAGCACAGAGGAATTAATGTTACATGTATCAGATCATTTGGGGCGGTTTGTCCCTATCCCATTATGTCTGAACAGAATGATCAGTAAAAGATTAATAAAATAACTAACAAAGTTTAGAAAAATGAACAAAACAATTAAGAACATTCGTAAAAAAAAAACAAAAGAAAACTCAAAAAATGAACAAATGTGAAGAAAAGAGCTGAGACAATGCACAAAAATGAACAAAATAGACAAACTAGCCAACAAAATGCAAACAAATTTGTAAAGAAAATGATTAAAATAGATTTTTTTTAATCAAGAAAGTGAACAAAAATGAATCAAGAAAATGATCAAATAAACAAAACAAGCAAAAATATGCAACAAAATAAGAATAATTGAGCAAAAACAAAGAAAATAAGCAACAAAATTTACAAAACAAGGAAGTGAATGAGAATAAACAAGTAAATGAAAAGAAACAAGTGACAAAATAAACTTGGACTGTTTAACAGTCTGTCAAAATAAGCACCAAGTTAAAATGAACAAAATCTTCTAAAAATCAACATAAATGATAAATAACAAGAAAATTAAATGAACCCAACATTCAACACAACTTCCATAACTAACATAAAGCAGGATTTTTAGAGACAAAAAGTCCAACTGCCATTTAAATTAAAGTGCTGTATTGAGGGGGACGAACCCCCCTAAAATCTACACCTATGCCCATCAGGATTTGTGATGTGCATTTGTCCACTCCTATAAAACGTTGCATAAATAGACTCATTTTTTGGGGTTCTTTTTCTTCATTACTTAATTTTTTTCTTCATTTTCTTAGTCATTTTGCTCATTTATGTTCACTTCCTCTATTATATTGTTATTTTTTCCTTCATTTTTCTTGACTATTTTCTTCTATTTGGTCATGATTTTGTGCCTTTATGTTTATTTAGTTCCTTATTTGTTCATCTTTCTTGATTATATGCTACATTTTTGCTCATTTTGTTTACGTTTTAATTTCCCTTGATTGTTTTTCTTTATTCATATGCAGCTTTTCTTGATTATACTGTTTATTTTGACTCATTTTCCTAATTATTTTTGCACCCCTTCTCCAATGTTCAGACAAAACCTATTCCCTTGGCCAAAGTTCTGGACTGTTGTTTGATTTTTTTTTTTCAACCTTTATATAGATGCCATTTTTATGTGGATTTTTAACTACTCATGACAAATTTTGCTGTTCATTTCAACCATCTTAATAATTAGCACACATTTTTTTGCATGAAATTTATTCTTATATACCAGGGATTTATCCCAAAAAGTTAGAAAATTCAACTTTGTCTATATCTACAGTATTTGTTGCATCTATTACTTGCATTTTTCATGACTGTATCAAATTAAAATGTCACATTTTCAGGGGCATTCCACTAACTGTATAGTTTGTATAATAGTCCGTGGTAAAAGATGTATTGTCCATCATACCTAATGATACAGTTGTGTAGCTCCCAATATAACACTTACTGTCTGTCACCCTAAATGGAACAGTTGTATGACACACAACAAGGGCCCTAGAGTTTGTATAGCACATAGGAATTGATGTATTGTCTATCATACTAAATGATAAAGTTGTGTAGCACCCAACATGTGATTTATTCACAAAACTTCATCTCTTTAATGTCAGTCAACAATCATTCTAGAAATTTATATTAATTGATAACCGACTTTTAAAAAAGTCAGCTCCCCCATTTTATAAACACTATCCTTTCGAGAACCTGTGGATTCCCACAGGTCAATGCAATAGTTAGGAAAATAATCAAGAAAGTGAACACATTAATAACCTAAATAAATTCAAATGAACAAAATAATCAAAAATGAACAAAACTAAAGTGAACAAATAATCAACTAAATGTGTAAAGATGAGCTAAATTATCCAGAAAGTAAACAAATTAATAAAAGAAATGATTTAAAAGTAACAAAATAATCAAGAAATTGAACAAAATTATTTAAAAAAAACTGGTCAGAAATTAAGGAAATCAACAAGAAAGTGAACAAAATGAAGAAATAAATCAAAACAGTGGATTTAAAAAATGACCACAAATATCAATAAAATACATAAAGATGAACAAATTAATTAAGAAAAATGCTTATGTCCCTGATAGATGCTGATCACATTCCTTTTATCACCTGATAAAAAACAGAAAAATGACATTAAACCTTTTATTAATTAAGAAAATATTAACAACAGTGAAATGCAGAGATACCTTTCTTTAAATAGTTATTTCAGAGATTAATTACAATAGCGACTGTTTTTTAAAATAACAAATTCAAATCCAAATAACAAATTCTTTCCAATATACAATAGTTCAATGCATAAAGACAATGGCTTCATAACTCACATCAGAGCTGAATCAGTGTTAAAAAAATCATTATATTGCTATTTTACCCTCATAAAGTCAATGTATATCTGCTCATATTGTTGAGTCGACAGCCTGTAGGTGTGCGTTTTCCCCCTCAGTCCATGGTCTTGTCACTCCAGGCCATTGACTTCCTCTTGGCGAGCTCCATCCAGGACGGCTGGCTGCTGTCAGACAGTGCAGATGGCAGTGTGGGTGATGATGAAGGTGAGGAGGATGATGCCATGGTTTTCCGAAGCCATCTATCCTCTCGAGACCTGTCCGGAACTTTGGTGGGGCTCGACTCTGCAAGCAAACAATTATCACATTATGGCGAAAGGACAAACTGTAGATGGGTTCAGTAGTTTTATAATAATTTACGTACCTGCATGTTTTACCCACTGATTGCCCTCTGGTTTTATGTCTTTACTTAGAGGAGGGGTAGTTTGGGCTGAAGTCTCTACCTGAGGAAATCAATCAAAGTCACATAATATAGTGTGATAAATAATACATTTGGTCAAGGTAATGTCTGCAATTCAGTACTGTGATCCTGTAATTACTTAACTGTGATCCCGTAAAAAGACGAGCAGTGACATGATCCTGCTAATAAAGCTGTGTAAGAAACTACAGAACCTGTTTGGGGGAAATTATTTACCTCCGCGAAGAAAGTTTTTTTGGGTCACTCCTGTTTGTGTCAGTTTCTAATTTTTTTGTAATGATTTTGGTGGAAGGGTCAGGCATGGACCAAAGACAAATCCCTCAAAGGTCCCATAACTTAACAGTGGAATTTATATTTATACGGGTCATGTGTGTTTCTTTAGGAGTTTTTTAAGTGAGCTGACAAAATATATAAGTATGTTAAGATACGTATGTAAATGCTGATTTGATCTTTTTCTTGCTTTTACTAAAGCCTGTGTGTAACACATCCACTGGTTTCACTATTAAGTGTTGTAGATGCTTGCTTTACACCAGAAAATGTTCTGATTTTCTGAACCACAGATTATTCCAAAGCTGACCTGGGATCAGATTTTTAACACAAGGTAACAAATTAATGCACTTTTCTTCTACAATTTTTTGACAATTTTGGCAGTTGCTCAAAGGGGTAAGGCTAATTTTAGCTTGACCGTGATTGGTTCCATCCTGTGGTGTTCTAGATTTAGAATTCTACTGGCTCATGGGGGCGGGCCTAATTGGAAAAATAAATTGTATTATAGTCATCGGCAAGCAGCAAACAATTTTCTGATTCCGAATGAATTACACCATCATCTACGCATGTGACGTTTGTCAACAAAAAGACAATGTTACATGGGCACCTCAGTGGCTCCCCTGCTAGCACATACCCACATCAAATAAAGGTGAAGGGCCATGTTTTTTTTTTTTTTTTTAAGACAGTTTTACAAGTCAAGAAAGCTGCAGCTTCTTGCAAAAATAGTGAAATATTAGTTTGGTGTGAAACAGCTCTGTGGACTTCATTTCCTATCTCACAAGATGGATGTACTATACCAAAGCCACCGCTGCAAATGTAACCTCAATCTTCAAGAATAACGCAGTGAAAGATATGAGAATAATTCCAGGTCTGCTCATGTTGAGCTGCAAGGACTCTGCAGCACCTCTCAACAGTGTGTCCAGAGATGAAGTTGTGATGATGCCACATACTCAACTTCCTGTTTGTAGTCTATTACACACGTGAATGGTCTTATTTCAACAGTTTCACTACAAGCTGACTTGTTTTCCTTCTAAAGTCAACTTGTAAATCCACAGACATCATGTGTGTTAATGGTGGCAGAATTCAGTTTGGATGAGAAAATTATCTGCCTCTCACCACTGACTGTAATGTGATTTTTTTTTTTTTCTTTTTCTGAAGTTAGCTCCCATGGGACAAAACAGAAAGGGGAACTCTATGATTGGTGTAACCTTTGATGTCATACTTATAAGTCTGGCATTACTGAGTAAGTTCAATTTTTTTTTTTATCTTAAAACCCAGAATTTGTATAAGGCTGAAAAGCTAGTGTAGATGTCTTTTCACAGTACAGAATCTTTAAATTCTGAAGCACGTGAATTTTTTGGGTTTGTTAAGATGCAGTACAAAAGTCTTACACCACCTTGGGTTTTGCTGTCTTAACTTATCTTGTTATCAAATTTCTAATGACTACATGCACAAAATAAGTACATTTTATGCTAAAATTAGTATTGTGGTAGAACCTGCAAATATCCAACTTTCACTTTACTGTTTTTGTTGTGTAAGTGTGAATAAAAATACAGAAATTATGTGCATAGCGTAAACAAAATTCATAAATAAATGGCTCCAAAAGGTAAAAAAAACATATTTAGTGTGACATCCATTCTTTTGGCAAAAAGTAGCCCAAACAATAAGAACCATTTCCATTTCCAACCATCTCATATCTTCCATCGAAAATAATTCAAAACGTTTCAAGTTCAAAGGGAGGTAACATTCAAATGCTTCTTTATATATTTCCTGTGTATTCTGGCTCTATTGTGATTGAAAAAATGCATGCATGTGGTCATTATAATCTGCTAAAACAACAGATCCAAGCTGACGTGTTGGACAGTATAGTATGAACACACAACAGCAGAAAATCTTGATGGATTCACAGTCACACATGGAATGAATTTACAAAGATGGACTACAAACCCCCTTGATTCCAGGTGGAGTAGTCCACTCTGCTCGTCTCTCCAAAAAAGCTGCTTTCTGGCTGATGGCGCCGCCCCAAGCCGTCCTTCTCCCCGGCACATCAGCTGCACCTTCCTCACTCCCAGACGCAGCTACTTGACATGGGGAAAAGTGGGCTGCAGAGGCTGAAGTCATTGATTTGCCCTGGGTGGGACCTCGATTACTCCATGGAGCTTGTTGGGAGGTTCCAGAATAAACATCAGGCTGCACAGGCTGAGGTGCACTCTCTGTTTGTTGATAAGAACGTAGTGGAGATTGGGTCATCCATAAATTGGTGTGCGTAGTTGGATGAGTAACACACTGTGTGACAGGCGTATTTGGCTGTAACTGAGGCTCGGTTTGTTTCTGTGGTTCTTTGGAGGTGTTTGAATCACTGGGAGCCATCTTGGGGATCTTCATTGTAGCTGTCAGCGCTGATTGTTTGACAGTTTGTGCTTGTGTTTTAGTTTGAAATATTTCTGATTTCATTGTATCACTTGGTGGCTGGCTTGCAGCAGGCATTGGTGTTGTACTTTTTGTACTTTGTGTCTCCATTTGTGCTTGATTCGTTGTCTGTGCTTGTGTTTGTGGTCGAGCCGCTGTCTGCATACCTGGGAAATCTCTGGGGAATCTGCTCGTGAACAGGCTTTGGAGGCTTTTAGTCTTTTCCATTGCCAGACTCATCCAGGACACTTCAGATGAGGTTGTTTGAGATGCAGGCTGGGGCTCCTGAGATACTTGCGGGGCAGTTTCTACTTTGGAGGGGTTTGAAGAAGTTGTTTTGACCTCAGTAGGAATAGTATGAGAGGTACCAGTAGACTGTGGGATATGCTTGACTGGAAAGCAGACACCAGATGGGGCTGTAGATCCATCTAAGGAGGGAAGAAAATCTATTAGACACACTTGACCACACTGTCTGGATGGTATTTGAAGGAGTGCGAAGGTCCCTGTGGTCAGTAAGAGTCTTATCACTCTGAGTGATTATTTACTATGTCAGACTTATCTCTTTTTAGAATGTGTGGAATATTTAACCCCATAGATGTATAGATTACCTGTCAAAACTTTGGACACAAATTCTCTTTCAGTGTTTTTGCTTTAATTTCATTTTACCATTAATACTGAAGACATATAAACTGTGGAAGAACATACATAGAATTATGTAGTAAAGGTGTTAAATGACACAGAACATGTTTTATATTTTATGTTTTCAAATTAGCCACTTTTAGTTTTGATGTCAGCTTTGCACATTCATGGCATTCCCAAGGTAGTCACCTGGAACAGTTTTCAGTTTGTGTGTGCTTTGCCATGAGTTAATTTGTGTCCTTTTTGTACTTTAGACCATCATTTATCTTGTGCTGGGAAAAGTTGTTCACAGAGTCAATAACTTTATTAGTTCCACTAGAACTACTGTACAAAGACGTATCATGGCAAGAACACCATCAAACGCTATGTGAGGTGCTGTAAATTGGCGGTTTCTGAGGCTGGTAATGCTAATAAACTTCCTTTCCAGCCAAGGTAGTTCTTGGTCTTCACTTCCTGGGACGGTCCTCATGAGTTTCATCATAGCATTTAAAGGTTATGGCGACGTATTCAAAGTTCCTGTTATTTTTTTCAGATTGACTGACCTTCATTTGTTAAGTGACAATGGACTGTCTTTTGCCTTTATTTAACTGAGTTTTCCTTGCCATAATATGAATTTGTACAGTAGTTGTAGTGGCACTAATTGGGCTATTGACCCTGTACCCACCCATCTTCTGCACAAGACATGAGTGTACAAAGCTATCATCAAAGCTAAATGTGGCCACTTTGGACAATGTAAAATATAAAACATGTTCTGGGTGTTCAACAATTTTGTTGTTCACAAGATAATTCCATATGTGTTGTTTTTGCACTTTTCATGTGTTCAGTATTAATGCACAATATTGAAACTAATAAAAATGAAGAAAAACCACTGAAGGAGAAAATGTTTTTTACACATGTCAAAAGTCTACATGTCAAGCACTTTTGACATGTAGTTGAATTTTCCTTCCAGCACAGTGTAAACATTGTGTAAGCATGCTTCAGTTAACTGTGGTGAAACTCACCTGATGGCTTGACATCTTCAGAGATGTTTACAGGCTGTTTTTTAGACATGAAGTTGGCATTACTGCTTATTTGCTGTCCTTGCTGCTTCTCACGTTGCTCCTCATTTGGTGTTGACTTTGAATGTTGATAAGAAGAGGCTTCAGATCTTAATCTCACAGACTGCGAGGTTGCGCGTAGTTTAACACCAAATGCCATCTTTCCATCTTCCCCCTGGTCCTCTTTGGCTTCCACTGCCTCTTCCATTGCCTCCTGACTACTCTCCAGCTCTTCATTGCCTCTATCTGTTGCTATATTTTTAGATTGTGTCACTGATTCCACCTTTTTGAGGCTGTCCCTGTCCCATGGAAAGACTAGGATTTTGTGTAAAGCACCCTCTTGCTTAAGTCTTCCCATGTCAGTGTGACCACCTCTGGGTTTTAAGTCCTTAAATTCCTCCTTTTCCCTCATGTTCGAAGGGGACATGTCATCTTTTCCATCTCCTGTCTTTAACTGTGCTTCAGCATGCTCCAGAACCCCCAAAAAACTGCCTGATCGGGGTCTCTCTTCATCTCGGTTTCTGGCAGTGGAGATGGAGAAATGAAAGGATCCAGATCCAGGGGCAGGTCTTTTTATTCCTCTTGTGGTCTCTGCCTCACCTTGAACACCTGACGATCTGAATATGACTGCTGAACCAGAGCTTGTGGAGAACTGGTCTATTTTAGTTTTCATATCGGCCTTTCCACCTTTGTCAGAAGTGACAGTTTGTGTCTCAGATTCTCCAGGGCCCTGTGTTTTTTCCATCATGTCTGTTTGGATGTAAGATGAATGTGGCCGTATTACATCTACAGATCTGTGATGTTTATTTCTAAGTACCTGAGAAGACACTTTGCCAGGTAAAGCACTGTCCGGTTGAGAAAAAGTCAAGCTGGTTGACTTGGGAGCTGTCTCTGCTTTTGTTGTCTCAGATGGTGTCCCTATTGGTTCTGGGCATTTTGAAGGGAGACACTGGGATGTAATCAGGATATCGGCTCCTCCTGTTTCTGTTCCCATGGTCTCCTCTTTTTGTGCTTCATCTGGCTGCTCTTCTCTCAGAGACTCAGCGTTGTTTACATTGTGTAGTAAAGATCCAGAGTCGGACTGTCAAAAAATGGGAAAGCGTTGTTATTTCTGTTTACAAACAATACATAACAACAAATGACCACCAATGTCCATATTCATTTTAGTTATAAAATCAGGGAAAATTTGAACATTTTACTTATTATTTCATACTATTACTTGTTTTTCAACACAAGACAAAAAATAGTGGCTTCTCGTTGGGACCCAAACTTTAAAATCCACTTTAGCGCCTTTATTTTTGCTGTAAATGTGTGTACATAACATAGTGTTTTTATTTTTCACTCTTTAAATGCTATGCTATGCTAGTAAAATCCATAAAAATGCTATGCTCGTAAAATCCATAATAGAGTAATGCCAAGCTACGTATATGGACACGTATGTGCTATGTTATGTTATGCTACATATGCTAGTAAAATGAATAAAAATGCTATGCTACATGCACACATAGCATGACATTTTTATGGCTTTCATTTTTTAAATGTAATAGAACATGTGAAAGACTGAAGGTTGAGCTTTGGTACAATATATCAAAATAGACAAAAAAAAGCTCCAAATTAGCTGAGTGGTTAAAATAATCATGAAAATTTAACAAAATAATTATAAAATGAACAAAATAATCCACATGTTGGAACTAAATAAAATGACCATGCAAAAGAACTAAATAGTTATGTGTACATAATAAACAAAAATGTGCAAAATAATCTACACAGTGCCAAAAAAGTGAATAAAAATAATTAAGAATGTACCATTATGAACAAAATATTAACAACCACAAAACAATCAAACAAAACATACACAAACCAATTAAGAAATTAACTAAATCAATAATGGAAAAAATACAGAAAAAGAACAACAAATACAAAAATAATCCACAAAATAAATAAAAAAGGAACTAAATAATTCAAACACTTACCAAAAAATTTAGAAAACAATAAAAACAATAAACCAAAAATTAAATAAAACAATAGACAAAATGTACAAAAATAAAAAATTACTCCACAAAACAATCAAAACATATACAAGTTAAATAAATGAGTCAAGAAAATGAACATAATTATCTAAAATGCGAGAAAAACAATGAACAAAATAATCCACAAAATGAATGAAACAGAAACAAAATAACTGGCACAAATGCCAGAAGTAAACAAAGCAATCAAAAACAATAAAAAATGCAAAATGATGAACAAAGTTAAACAACACAATTGACATAATTAACAAAAAAAATAAATTGATCAAGAAAATGAATGAAAAAGAAACAAAATAAAAATGGAACAAACCGAAGAACAAAATTGAAAAAATAACCCTCCAAACACACATTAATCAAGAAATTAGCTGCCGGTAAAACAGAAAACAAACACATCCTTACTCCTGGGAGCCTCCTCTTGGTGCTGGCCCTCTGGTGTTTGGGTTTCACAGACATCCGGTGGCGTGCTGCTGACGTGTCCAAGCAGGAGGTGAACTGGGCCGGGGAGCTGAAGTCCAGCGGCTGTTCAACCACTGGTGGAGAGGAAGAACTGGACGGGACGGGGACAGTTGGAGACACAGTCCTGGAAGGTGCAGGTTTGGGGATGGGTGGGAGTGGATGAGGGCCAAGCTGGGATATGACCTACGAAGAATAGAACAACAACATTACAATAAAACACTGCATATAATAATAAGTTGAGGATGAAAACAACTTAAAAACATAATAAAAAAACAATGTTACAAGAAAGAAATGACAGGAAAGACATGACGTGTAAAACACATAACAACATGACAACAACATTTGCATTATATGAGGTATGTCTATTAAATAATGAGACTGTGTCTACAAGGATAGAACCGTCTCGGTCACAGTCACTGAGTGTTATACACTGCTTGGCCAAAAGAAAAGTCGGCACCTTGATTTAACTAAGCAGATACAGTAAGCGCATTTCCACACACACAATGTGAAGGGAACTCAAGGGATTGGGACTGAACTGCTGTGTAGCCTCAAGAAAACCACATCAAAGAAAAGGAGGTCTTCGGGTTACGGATGAGTTCCGTTCCTAGGGTGAGAGGAGACGAGCTGCGAGCTCTGCCTACAGGCGCGTTTAGATTCTGTTAGAAGTTAAGAAAAAAAACGACAGGTTGGAAGACAACTGTCTGAAAAAGACCTACTGCACTGCATCGATCAGTGGAAGACCTGAATACAGCGGTTTGTTGATGCTCAACAAAATTGTATTACAGCATCAGTCTGGTTTTTTATAGCAATACATTGTACAGTATATCTTTGATGCAGCAAAGCACGTCCACCACTCCTGGGTGGAGGTATTTTGTTGCTGCCTTTGTCTGTCTTTTAGTTAGATAGTTAGCAAGATTATGAAAAAAGTAATTAACAAATTTTGATTACATTTTCAGGAAAGGTGTGAAATTCAATTCAATTCAATTTTTATTTGTATAGCGCCAATCATAATCGCCGATTATCTCTAGGCGCTTCACAATTCGA